>PVKS010036321.1:0-19438 GCA_004027875.1 Aplodontia rufa | reverse complement strand
GCCATTGATGACGAAGGTGAGGGTTGGCAGGTTCTGGACATCATCACAGTTCACAAAATACTGCAGAGAAGAACACGGCCCAGGTCACCTCATTTCCCACCAGAGAGCACCCACGAAGCACCCACTAAGCTAAGCTCCCACATTGGCCCAAGCTCCCAGGCTCTTTTGGACCAGAGGGTGCAGTTCAGGGTAAATGCTACGTAGGTACCACCTGGATGTCATGTATGGGGTTAGAGTGGGTGGCATCTGGGGAGACCTGAGAAAATGCCCACCCAAACATGTTCCTCTGGCCTGAGTGGCTCCTCTGAGAAGTTGAATGGCTGCCCTTTCTCTGCAGGTGTCCTTTTCAACATACAGCAATGTTCAAAAAAGTAGACCAGGTTTCCCTCAGTGTTAGTGGGGAGGGCTAATTAGGAGTCCCGTTTGCTGGGCCAGCACACATGGGAGCAATGGGTCATGGCTGTGTGGAGGTGAGAGAGGTCTGAATAGATGGGTTGTCCCTTTCTACCCACTTCCTTGGCCCATATTCAATACAGGGCCCCACAGTGCAGAATAAACTGCTACCTCTGAGCTAACCTCTGCTGGGCAGGGGACATATATGCCACACTCACGTCTCCATAGCCATCGCCCTGGGCCCCCATGTTTTCCAGAAGTTCAGTCAGGTACGTCTCGGGCACAGTGAGCAGAGAGGTTCCTGTGTCCACCATGGCCTGGCAGCCCTGAGAGCACCAGCCAGAAGCCTCATCCCCAATGAGGAACCTGAAGGCAATAAGAAGGCAGCCTCAGTCCCTACCACTTCAGGGTGGCCAGGGTCATCTTCTTGACATGGAGGAGCAAGCACACCTGAGGGAGAAGAGGGTCCCAGAGAGGCCAATACAGCTGGTCCTCAGCCTCTCAGTCTATGCAAGGTCATCGGATATATTTCTAAAAACCTCAGGGAAGTTTCCACAAGTGCTAAAAACCTGCCCAGTCATTTGCTATGAGGAATTGGAACTGATTCATTCTCCCATACTCCTCAGTTTGTAATCTCTGGGGTCCTGTTGGGGGGAGGGGGGACAAGAGCTTCTCTAGTACTGGGACTCCAGGTGTGTCCCACCTGCCCCTATATTCAGACCCGATGCTCCTGCAGAGGCCAGCTGTGGCTCCAGGCGAAGGCAGGCCTCAGGAGTCCTCTGTGCCTACATGCCTCACAGTGCTGGCAGCAGTGTGTGCCATGGTGCCTGGAAGCCCACTCCAAGGAAGGCACGTCCGCAGGGCCGCCCAGCCCCACACTCACTCCTCGATGCCAATCTGCCAGTATTCTTCCAGTGTTACAGGGGTCCAGGTGATCTCCCCTGTATACAGGCTGCTGTCCACGCCCCCGAAGATGATCGCTCCCCCATCATCAGTGCCCTGTTGGCTGCAGGACATAGAGGGAAAGGTAAGAGAGGGAGAGGCCAAGGAAGGGGACATCCATGCTGAGCTGTCACCTTCAGAGAGAAACAGACAGGGGCTCCCTGAGGACAGGGCTGTGTCCTCTCAAACTCCTGAATGATGCTGCCCCATAGAGCCTAGGTCGGGGAGCCACTCCATTGTGACCCCACCAGGTCCGCCCTGGGCTCTTTCTCCCTTCATTTCAGCCACTGGTGGAACCTGTCACCAGGAGCCTCGCTCAAAACTGGTTTGTTTCTTGTCTGCTGGAGGTGGAAAGGGTAAGGGCTTTGGTGGAGCGAGGGGAAAGGGAGGCCATGTTTCTTCCAGAAGCCTCCACTTAGCAGTGGCAGAGTGGAGAGCTAGGAACCTCCTCAAAGGTGCATGCAGAGCCCTTGGAAAGAGGCCCAAAGGTCCACAGTGTGAATGACAGAGGCAAAGTGTGAAACGCGGCTCAGGCGATGGAGCCACAGCAAGCAGAAGGAACTGACTCTGGAAAGGAGAGGAGGCAAGAAAAGAGAGGCGCAGGCACCAAAGGACCTGGCTAGCGAGTGCTGGCTGCTGCGGATGAAGCAGGTGGGGATCCATCAGGGGCCTAGGGCAGAAGCCCCAGGACTGGCTAGAGCAGCAAGGGAAGGGAGAGGAAGCAGGAGATGGCTCTGCAGCAGAGGCACAGGAAGGGAACCCAGGTGAGGCTGCGAGCTCCCTGGGCCCAGAGCAGGAGGCAGACACAGAAAGTGCAGGGAATCAGAGAAATGATACCAGAAACCAAGCTCAGGATTAACAGGGGGGGACCAACCTGGACAAGCACCGCAAAGAAAGTTGGAGTGAGCAGGGGCAGGAGCAGGGAGAGTGATAAGCCCAGGAGGCCAGGCTCTGGGACAGGTGTGGCCCAGACACCGCCTGCTGGGAGGTCTCCAACCCCAAAGTATTGGGCCTCACTTGTCCAGGGTTGGGGACAGGGCAGGGGTTAGGGACCCACAGGGCAGTCTCTCACTTGCTGAGGTAGACGCTGAAGATGGGGCTGGAGAGGGCGTCCACCGCCAGCATGCCCTGCAAGGCCGTGGTGGCGTCTCCTGCAGACAGGGAGGGGTAGGCCAGGCCCATGATGCCATCAAACTCTGCATAGACAAAACTGCTACCCGGCTCTTGCTCACTCAGGCCAAACTCCTGTTTGGGAACCTTGATGCTCTCCACCTGTGGGGTGGGAGATGCAATGAAGAGGAGGTGTCAAAATGACTGCATATATGTCCTCTAGCCTCATGTCCCCACGGACCCCACCATGGTCTTCCCTCATTCTTTTTCTTGCCTCCTCCCCCACTTTTCCACAGGTCGTGCAAGACCCCATTTCTCTTCCAATTAGCCTGTCTTGACTGTCCCAGGACCCCACAACCCCTCCCCCTTGCCCTGGCTCCCAGGCTTTGAAGTCCTGAAGGAAAAGGCCACCTCGGTCTGGCTCATGATGATGCCCCACGGCTGGCACTGGATGGCCACCAGAGAATGGCCGAGTCCCAAAGGCCCATCCAGGTCCCCCAGTCCCATGCCTGCCTCTGGGGGATGAGGGGAAGCCGCACGCTGAGCACTCACAGTCAGGGTGTCATAGCCAAAGAAGCCAGTGAGGCTGCCGCTGCCATACTCCAGGGAGAAGGTCTGATCCTTGGTGGAGAAAGTGGAGGACTCGCTGGGGTTGAAGCGAGGGTGTGAGGCTGCAGAGGGACGGGAGGGAGGGCAGGTGCTGAGTGCAAGGCTGCCTGGCTCCCAGCCTCACTCCAACCCCAAGGCTTTGGCACGGACCAGGCAGCCTTCAAAAGTGAAGATGCTCTGTCCCCAAAGCCACCACAGGACAGGGACCACATCCAGTGGTGTTCTGTCCAGTCCCTTGGAGACACTGGGTGAGAACACAGTGAACAGCAGAGTGGGGTGGAATGGATCGAGGTAGAAGGGGCTGGGATGGTGGAGTGGAAATCACCTCTAGGGAAAGGACTCCAGTTGCCCATGTGATCAGAATGGGACAGAGTGGAATGAACGGCAGGGGTGCAGTGGGCAGGCAGGGATGAAGGGGTACCTCTGCACCACAAGGCAGGCCAGGGGCCACCCGATGCTGGCCCTGCCTGCTCCCCGGGGCTTGTTTATGCCCTGTGGCCCTGCACAGTGTCTGGGCCTCTGCAGGAGTGAGCACCCCTCCCTTCAAGCATCCGTGGAGGAGCCAGTGCCCCGCCTGCCCACTGCCCTCCCTGCCCAGCTCAGCACTCACTGCAGGCCTCGCTCTTGCAGTAGATGGAGGGCACCCACAGGTTGGAGGAGCCAGTGTCAAAAAGGACCAGGAAGCTCTGGGGTGGAGTCCCGATGCTGATCTCACCAAAGTAGGCAGCCTGGCAGGGACAGGGGCAGCTCTTAGCATTGGAGGGATCCAGGGACCCAGCTTCTCCTTGGGCCAAGCACCAAGGGACAGCCCCTGACCTACAGCATGCACCAGAAGCAAAGGCCCCAAACCCGCACACCTGAGCCCCTGATTGCCCAGGGCAGCCACGTGCCTTCCGCGGTCAGCTGCCAGGTCAGCAGGGCCTTCCCCACGCTCTGCACAGTGAGTGCCCACGGCCCAGAAGCCCAGCCTGGCTGGACGGGGAGAAGGAGCCACCTAGCCCCCAGCTTTGCAGCAGGGACAGGGACACGTGGGAGCACCAGGACTCACATCCATGTAGCTCATGGGCTCATAGAGCACGCTGAATTCGCTGAAGCGGTACTTCTGAGCAGGGTCGTACTTGTGGGTCCTCAGGAACTCCTCCAACAAGCCCTTTTCCTTCAAGGTCTCCCGGATAGTCTTGAATCTCTTCAGGGGGACCCTGTGCAAGGCTGAGTGTCAGGTCAGGGTGTCCCTCCTCCCTCTTCCAGGCTCCTCTCCTCTCTCCACTCCTTTTTCTCCTCTCCATCTCTAGCTGTGTGCCTCAGCCTCCCTCCCAGTCTGCCTCCCTCTCTGCTGTGTGTGGGTGTCTCCTACTGTCTCTCTCCCTCTCTCTCCTTCTTTCTTCCTCTCTCTTTCTTATTTTTCCCTCTTCTTTCCGAAATCCCCAGGTGCTTGCTCCAAGATTAAGAAAACAATGAACTTCCCTTATGCCTGCCCTCACCCCATCTCATGAGTCATTTTCTACTCAGGTCCTCTGCTTTCAAATAACCCAAAAGAAAACTCCTCAGAAAGCATTGAGTCACTTGGGACACATTCTCCTCAGGATATGTGGGTTTCTTTCTTTCTTTTTCGATCTATCTATCCATCCATCTATCATCTATCTATTTATCTATCTATCTAACTATCTATCATCTATGTTTTTTTTTTCTTAAGGTTCGGTTCTGGAGATGCTGCTCAGTGGTAGAACGTTTACCTGGCATGTGCCAGACTGTTGGTGTAATCACCAGAATCACAAAAATGTCAAAATGAAATTTAATAAGTGTCAGAGACAGCAAAGTTCACCCCAATGACTGTCTCCCTTCCAGTGGTGCCGTCTGGCACCTGATGTGCCCAATGTGACACACTATGAAGAAGGGGAACAGCAATTTGCTTCCCTAAGTTTCAATCTGCCTTTATTTGAAAGTGTGGATACAAAATGTGCAGCTAGGAAAGGCCACAGCTCTCTTTCAGGGTGCGACAGCAGGCAGTGTGGCAGGCTGGGTGTCCTGGAACTCCAGGAGCCATGCCACCTGCTCCCCCCAGAACTTTCTCCCCTCATGATCTAGAGATCTCCATGAGCTGGCGTTTTGCTCATGTGATTTTGGCATCTGCCGGGAAATGTGGGGTCTCAGGAGAGCTTGAGGAGGGGTTCTCTTACTCCTTTTACAGAAAGCACTGTTCTCTTGTGTAGGAAGGAACCACACCCACCTTGCAGGCCTGCTTGGGCGATAGTCACCCTACGCTCTCCTTCAAGACCATCTTTCTCTCCTGGGTCGGGAGAATGGAAGACCCTGAAGCCAGGGCTCTGTCTGCTCCCACCTCTGGGTCCTGCCCCACTCCAGAGAAGGCAGCCTTGCCTGCCCTAGCAGAGATTCCAGCCTAGAGACACACGCTGTCCCCTGGCTCCCTGCACCATCAGCCGGGCCCCAGACTCACTTGACCAGTGACATTGTCCCCTCCAAGACCTGGAGGCAGATCAAGGCCACCACCAGCCACTTCATGATGCCGATTTCCAGCTGCTCCCAGACGAAGGGCCACTCTGAGTTCCACAGTCGCACTGGAGCGAAGACCTGAGCCCTGCTTCCTTTATACCTCCTGGATGTGACCAAGTCCCTGCCTCCGTGCCCTGTAAGCATGACCCCACACCAGGGTGTCCCCTGTACACCTTGTATCCATTGTTTCTCTGTTTCCCCCTGGACCACGGCCACAGCAGTTTCATCTTATTGACTTATTAATTCAACAGCAGAGGCCAGAAGGTCCAGGCGATAAGAGAGAACAAAGTAGCCGTAAGATGGAGCGGAGCCTGATCCTCTCCTGGGAGCCAGAGGCATGATGTGGGCATTTGGGGGCAAGGGCCAGAGAAAGACCCAACAGAGTGAGGGGCGTAGGGTCGATAGGCAGGTTTCTCAATAGCCACGGTCTTGACATTTGTGCACAAACTATTCTTTGTTGTGGGCTGTCCTCAGTGTACCATGGGTGGTTCAACAGTATCCATGGTGGCTGCCCATTAGGTGCCAGGAGCAGTCCCCCAGGTATGACAATCAAAAATGTATCCAGGGGCCTGGATGGTGGTGGCTCAGCAGTTATGGCAGTTGCTTGGCATGTGCAAGTATGCAAGTTCAAACCCCAGCACTGCATACACATGACATTTCAGAGCAATGGAAGCCATGTGCAAAATTAAATAAAATTGATTCTCTCCTTCTCTCTCTCTCTCTAAAGAGAGAAGGACAGTGTGAGAGAGAGACAGAGAGAATCAATTTTTATTGGATTTTTCACATGGCTTTCGTTTTGACATTTAGTTGTGTATTTGGGTGCTGGGGTTCGAACCTGTGTTCTTGTGTATGCCAGGAGAGCACCATAACCACCGAGCCATTGCTCCAGTCCCTGTTCCTCTCTCTTAAAAAAAAAAATCTCTCTAGGTGTCGCCTAATTTCCCCCAGGATGGATGATGTGACTGAGCACTGTGGGCTGTAACTGATGCATTTGCAGGTCTGGCTCAAGTCCTGTTGCCCAGCACCCCAAGCCCTTGTGAGATGGACTCAGGGTATGTGTGGTGGTGCCCGGCCGGTAGCTAGCATGGTGGTTATGATATGTTGGTTTTAAAGATAGAGAGTGAGAGTGAGAGTGAGAGAAAGAATCATCTTTATTTATATATTCACATGGCCTTAGTGGTGCTGTGGTGCTGGGGTTTGAACCTGGGTCCTGGCACATGCAGGCAAGTGCACCAATCGCTGAGCCAACACTCCAGCTAATAAAGCAGTTCTGATGCTAGGGTTGGGGCTGGAAGCCAATGTCTGAAGTCACTGTGATTTGGGATGACTTCAAAGGCTTTCAAGATCCTTTAGTGGATCTGCAAAAATCCTTGACCTAATTCAGAATGTGCCCAGGAAACACTCACACAGTATCCAGCCTGAGCACTGGAGGAGGACATGAGCAAAGGGGTCACATCTGTCCCTACTACTCTTCTCCATTGTATCTCCTCTCCCACCCCATTGCAATTCTGTTCCTGTCTTTAGTTCTCCCAAAATGTCTCTGCCTCCCCCGTTGCTCTCCCCTAGGCCTTGGTCTGCCCTCAGTAGCCTTCAGTTCGGAATTCTCCTTTCCCACTATCCCTCATATGCAGCCTCCTCACCTCCCCATCCCTCCTCACCACCATCTACAACTTCCCAAGGCCTGAAGTGACTCTAAGCTGGACTGCCCACCTGGCCCAGAAAACACCCTGTTATGGGATGACTGGAAAAAAAATCTCCTTCACAGCACCCTCTCTGCCACCTCGTACCCCGCTCTCAGGGCTCCAAACACATTTATCACACTCCCCAGCCCCAGGCAGAAGTCCAGGACCAGACTTGCCAAGCACTGATAGCATCCAGCCAGGAGGGCATTTTCCACTCTGGCCACCACCACCCTCTGCCCAGCAAGCTCTGGATCCTCCCCAGGCCCCATGATGGGGGAGGGAAGGAAAGGACTAGAAGTCTGCCCTGGCCAGGCCCAGAGAGGAGCTCCGTGCCTGATGGTGAATCAATGCTACCTCAGGTCCCCTCCTGCCCGCAGTTCCCAGAGCCATGTGGGACTCTGGGGAGAAGGCAAGCGAGGGAGTGCCATCCTCAGTGCAGCACCCCACATCTGGAAGATCAGCACAAAGAGACTTGTAGGGTGCTTGGATTCCTGCCAAATGCACCCCCTTCCCTTTCAACACAGTGGGTCTTGTGAGGCCTATGGGCTCCCCAGCATGGGCTTCCAGGGACTCTTCCTTCTCTGCCCGGGTCACAGGGCTGTGACATCTGTCAGAGTAAAGCTCCCCAACTCCCACTCACTCCACGTCCCACATCCCTTCTGAGTGTCCCTGGCCTACTGCATCAGGACAGGACATCCCTGCTCCGCTGCCGGCCCTGAGGGTCTGTAGTCCCTGCCCACTCAACCTCTCCTACTGGGGGCTCCTCCATCCCCTGGAGGCCCCAAGTGGCCCAAGTCCTCTCCTACCCCAGTCCTTTCCCTCACCATCCTCCCTCCATATACAGAAGACCTGCTTTTGTTCATGTCAGGATCTGCAGAGCCTGAAGACACCTTAGAAGTCATCCAGAGCCACCTCCTGAGTTCATCTTCTATCCTAGACCCTGAACACCCAGCTCGAGTCACACCATGGTGCTGGGTCTCACGCTGTCCACTGTGGGACTCCAGTGTTTGCTGGGGTTGTGCTTCATCTCCACAGAAAAGACGTTCCCAGCGTACAGAGCCCCCACCTCCCCATGCCCTACTCAGAGTCCTGGGAGTGTTCTTGATGGGACTTAGCTACACCCCCACACCCTATTATTCCAGGGCTCAGATTTCCTCCCAGTGCCTCAAGCTGCACTTCTGGGAGACCATGACCCGGAGGGGATCTCAGGGATGCGGGCAGGTGGTCTCCGAGGAGGAGGCATGGCCTCAGCGCAGTCTCTTCCATTTCCTCTCAGCATCGCTTTCCTCCAAATTCATCGTAATTATTTCTTGCAGTTTCGCATGCCTGTGATCTCAGCAACTGAGGAGGCTGAGGTAGGAGGAGTCCAAGTTTGAGACCAGCTCAGAAATTTAGTAAGGACCTGAGCAACTAGCAAGACCCTGTCTCAAAATAAAAAATAAAAAAATAAAAGTTCTAGGGATATAGCTCAGTGGTCAAGCACTCTCTGAATCCTCAAAACCAAAATTGATAACAATCACAACAACAACAAAAAAATCCCTCATCAAGTGGCTAACTAAATGGTATCCAACGCTGTCACTCCAGCACGCAGGACACTGCCTATCTGGTTTCTTCCAAAGTTTCCGAGCTTTTCTTCCTCTACTAACCTTTACACTCTCCTTGCTTTCCCAAGGCCTTTCATTTTCCAGCCTCCGTGCTGTGTCCTCCATCTGAGAGACCCTTTCTCAGCACATCCACCTGAAAACTCGCCACCCCAGTCGAGACCCAACGCAATGGCCACGGTCTTCCCAGTGGGCCCACCTGCCCTTAAAATGGCCCCATATCATGGAGAACTTTGATTTTCTTCCCCAATGGTGTTTAATTCATAACACATTATCTCCCACTGAATTGTCCCAAATCCTACAACCTGTAACCAACTCAAAGAGCTCCCTTTCTCTTTATGGCTCCTTAAACAGCTTGGGTTATGTGCTTCATCTCATAAACAGCACAAAGGCATCTTTCAGAGAGTCTGCAAATTGCCACTGAGAGCTGGAGCTCAGCGGTTGGAGTGCTTGCCTGGCAACCCGAGTTCAAGCCCCAGCTTCATGCACATAACTAAGTGATGGAGAAACGAGACAAGATGGGAAAATAAACACAACAGATTCCCTCTTTCTCTCTGTAACTCTCTCTTTTTCAAAAATGACAATGAGAGCTGAAATTTTCTCTAGAAAAATGACAACTACATAGCATGCATATGGTCACCGCCCATCCTTCACCAATGGCAGACATCACTAATCAATCACATCACTCTTTTTTTTTTTTTCTTCAGGGCTGAGAACGAACTCAGGGCCTTACCCATGCTAGGCAAGCGCTCTGCCACTGAGTTAAATCCCCAACCCCAACCATGTCACTCTTTTCTACAGTGCTCAGGCCAACCTACTGTTCCATGGAGCTTTCTCAATTCTTCATGAAATGATAATCTCCAAGTCCTCTAATACAGTGTAGTTTTTTAAAATTCTAGATACCAAATTTTACTTATATTCTATATGTGTATCAATTTTTAAAAACAATCAAGGCAATGCTGGGCATGTATCTCCACGGAACAACACTTGTCCAGCATGCTTGAAGCCATGGGTCCCATCCCCAGCCCTCCGCTGACAAAAATAAAATTGAATAAAGTTTGCAAAAACTTTAAAGTACAGCTGTTTGCTCCTTCCTGCATTATCTTCCAGATCTTATTGTACACACTTAGAGCTTAACCTCACTGAGGTGAGTGTGTAAACACAACTTGTTCTGCTGTTATCACACACAACTGTGGCATGCGCACATTTCCATGCATTAAGATATGCCACATCCTTATCACCTGCAGTGTTACGTGGCGCTCTGTCATCCTGGTAGCTGGGGTTTCTTGGCCCTCGACATTTGGGTTGTTTCCAGTTTCTCACCGCTATCAACAGCACCTGGACTTACACCCTAACACCCATTCAAAGGAGTAAAGTAGTGAGCTTCCCATGACCAGAGACACTCAAGCAGAGGCAACAGGGGCACTCTTCGAGGAACAATGGTAGAGGATTTCTTGCGGCGTGGGTGAGTTTGGGTCAGGAAATCAGAGATTCCTTAACCACTCTAGCCCTGAGTTTTGTCAACTAAGCTCTGGGAACAATTACCCTATAACCTTAGGCCTTTGATATTTGTCAATGTGCTTTTTGAGTTAAGGTTTCAGCTATTTTCTTGGGCTTTTGGTTTTTTCTTAAGTGTTGGTGTGTGCTTTATACTTGTACCATTAGTTCAACCAGTCCCACTGGGATCATGCTGAGCCTAAGATTTGTTTTCTTCAAATACAAAACGAGTATATACTTTTTGATTTTGACATAAATCTAGATGTACAGAAAAGTTGTGAACATAGAGAGGAGAGTTCCCTCATAGTCTTCATCTAGCACCCCCTCATGTTACCATGGTCCAGTCAAGGCATTTAACCTGTTCTAACACTATCAAATAGTCTACAGACTTGATTTAAATTTCACCATTTGTCCCACAAGTGTCCCTTATCTGGTCCAAGATCCAATCTATGTTCCCACATTGTACCTAGTGTTCATTTCATTCTCCTTCCATCTGTGACAGTGCCTCAGTTTTCTTTGTCTTGTGTGATCTCGTGACTTTTCTTTGTCCACAACAATCCCTTTGCAGAATGTTCCTCACTTTGGGTGAGGCTCATGATTTCTCATGATGAGGTCAGAAGTGTGTGTTTTGGGGGAGACCATTGGAGAGGGGATGTGGCCCTCAGGGCACCATGGCAGGATGCCGGTAATGTCAAGCCATCTTACCATTACTGCTCATTTTCCCTTGATCACTTCGTTAAGGTGAGATCTAGCAGATTTCTCACATGTCCTTGGTAATTAATAAGAATTTTCTTGGGGATAATTTGAGACTATGGAAACCTTCTGTGTCTCAGTATTCTTTGGTGCACAGAGTTTAGCATCTGTTAATGATTTTTGCCTACAAGAGTCATTACGAAGGTGTTTGCCTCAATCCAATCAATAAATGGGCCAGAGAGCTAAATAGAAACTTCTCAACAGAGCAGTTGAGCACACCAATGAAAACATGGGAAAGTGTTCTAAATCACTAGTAATCGGAGAAATGCAAATTAAAATTTCACCTTGGGGCTAGAGTGGTGTCACAGTGGTTGGAGCACTTGCCTGGCAGGCTGGAGAACCCTGGTTCAAACCCCTGCACCACATACACATCGAAGTGTCAGAAAAAGAATGTCCTGAAGAAAACATAAATAAAGTTGATTTTCCCTTCCTGCCCCATCTCTTCTCTCTCACTTTATGCTCTCTCTGTAAAAAAAAGAGGGGGGACTAGAGTGGTGGCTCAGTGGTTTTGGCGCTTGACTGGCAAGTGCGAGGACCCAGGTTCAAACCCTAGCACCACATACACAACTAAGTTGTAGAGCAACTAAGGCCATGTGAAAAACTAAATAAAGTTGTTTCTCCCTTTCTCTGTCTCTCTCTCACTGTCCCTCTCTCTTTAAAAAAAAAAACCTCACCTCGCTCCATGCAAAGATGAAGAAATCAAACAGAAATAGATGCTGGAAAGGTTGCGGAGAGGTAGGAACGCTAGCATATATTGGTGGAATTGCAGACTGGTAATGCTGCTCTGTAAAGCAGTGTGGAGACTTCTCAAAAAATAGAGATAGCTCTAGCATGCGACCCAGCTATTCCTCTTCTAAGTATTTTCCCAAAAGAACTACAGTCAGTGTCCCAACAAAATCAATGTTCAAAGCAGCTCATTTTACAATAGTTAAATTATGGAATCAACCCAAATGCCCTTCACTGGATGAATGGATCCAAAAGATGTGGTATATATATACAATGGAGTTCTACTCAGCTATTAGAAACAACAATATTACAGCCTTTGAAGGGTAAATGGATGGCTATGGAAGAAATTATGCTGAGCAAAGTTAGCTAAACTCAGAGAGTCAAGGGTCAAATATTTTCCCTCATTTGTGGAGCCGAGAGCAAAACGCAGGCTGTGGTGAAAGGCAGTCAAGTTAATGTACTAGACTCACCAAAGTCGAGGCAACACATAATCTAGGGGAACCACAGATATGTAGGAGGGTGGAGGAGTGAGGGAAGAGGTGGGGGGAGAGGAGACAGATGATAGGGAGGAACCTGGAGGGGGGGAGTCAACAAGGTAGCTTACTCTTTACTCACCTGAGAAGCCAAATAATACTTATGCAATATATATATGTGGATATATATGTGCATATGTATATATGGAAATTTACATCTGTTATCTGGGGGGAGATACAGAAGAGTCAAGAGACTGGGGCATGGGAATGGGGCGGTGATTCTGGATCAGGATCAAGTGCGTGTCATATTGTTTCTATATATCCATTTATGATTGTACATCAACACCCCTCTTCAATTAAAACAACAAAAAAACGAACAAAGGTGTTTGCCTGAAGGTGATTTTCTGTTTCCCTCATTCCTCTATACTTATAGATTTCTACCATAAGGAGGAATTGGACCTGAGGTTTTAGAATGGGCTCCTAATCCTCTGCCAAACCATCCCATCCCTCTGGTCTCCACCCTGTGCCTACCAACTCTGCTCTGTCCCAAGGCACGGGACTCACCTTTCCTCAGTGCGACTGAAAGATTTTCATTTTTTCTCCTTGTACTTGTGTTTGACTCAGCCTCTCTGGTAAAAGGAAAACAGTCCTTTTAAATGCAGGAAGCCAGCGGTGAAGGGTGCCATCTGGGAAGGCTGGCTGGCTGTACACATGGTGACCTACTCTTAGGACCTTGACAGCTCATGTCACTGTCTGGGGGCTCCTGTGCCTGGCTGCCATCGGCTGCCAGGTTCCTGGGGCTGCGGGTTAAACCCAGGCCTCCGCCTCAGGGGACACAAACAGCTCCCATCCTTCTTGCCTTCTGCTGCCTGTAGGCAGACAAGGTCTCCGTGAATATTCCCAAGCCGCGTCAGGCCTTCATCCTCAAGCTTTTCCTCGCCCCTTGTTTTTCATTTGTTTTTTTTTTCCTTCCATAGGAAACAATACATGCATTTGTAAATCCTAATTTAAAAAAAGAATCCCATGCCTAAGGGTGTGCTAGGCAGACTACTGTGCATTTATCGAGTCACTCAATTCTCATGGCGATGACACAGATGGGTTCACTGTTCTCCCTCTACAGAGGAGTCCATTTTTTCTGTATCTCAAACATCTGGAAATAAATTGCAAGTGTAAAATGCAGACATGGAAAGCCTGCTTGTTTTTCTTCTGGTCCATTGATTAACCCACCCTTGCTTGCATGTGTGGCTTTGGAGGAAGTGGGGTGCATTGGGTGGATGGAGGGGGATAAACCCAGCTCCAGCTGCAGGGAGGGCGGGCACCGTGGGGACTCAGGATCGTCTAGCATCTGGTATACACCTTGTGCCTTCTCCTCATTCCTGATTTAACTTTGTGGGTGTGTTTGGTGGGATTGTTTTTTTGTTTGTTTGTTTGTTTTTGTGAAACTGACCAAAACCATCTGAGTTTCCATTTCTAGAGAAAAGAATTAAACCAAAATCCTCAGCAATTTCTTAGTCAAGTACAGTGGCTCAGGCCCGTAATGCCAGCAATTTGGAGGCTGAGGCAGGAGGACGACAAGTTTTAGTCAACCGTAGCAATATATTGAGAACCTTAAAAAGTTAGCAAAATTCAGTCTCAAATAAAATACAAAAAGTATCAGGCTGGTGCAGTGACTCAGTGGTTATAACAGTTGCCTGGCCTGCATGAGGATGTGGGTTCAAACCCCAGCACCACCGATACAACTAAGAATCAGAGCAATGAAAACCAGATGAAAAACTAAATAAAATTGATTTCCCTTTCTCTCTCTCTCACTCCACCCCCTTTCTTTAGGAAAAATAGAAATGAATGAAGGAATAAATGAATAAAAAGTAGTCTAGATGTAGCTCAGTGGTAGAGCATCCCTGGGTCAAATCCTCAGATCCTCAGTACAATAAAAAAAAAATTCTCTGACACATCTTGCTGGCACCCATTCCTGGACCCATCAGTTGTGGCCAGCAAGTAGGATCAGGCAAGAACCTAGCAGCTCCAGCTGGGTGTGTTTTGAAGGGTATGCGTAGGACTACCCAGAAGAAATAAGTCCCTAGAAGAAGTAGGAGGGTTTCTGGACGATGTCAGAGGTTTGTATCTGATGACACATGGACCCTACTTCTAACTCTTTGTTCAGACCTCTCAGCACGTTTGAAAGGATGTGATGTGTCACATGGGATGAACTTGACTTCAGGATTCCAGTCTTCACCACTTACGACTTCTTTGACCCTTCAACCCATTTGCCCTTTATGAATCTGTGTGTGTGTGTGTGTGTGTGTGTGTGTGTGTAAAGAGGGACAGTAGCACTGCACCATTGCTGTCCGTGACCATGCCACAATGAGCCCTCACCGTCAGCTGAGGTTGAGTCTTCCTTCGATGATTAGGCAGAGGCTGGGGGCCAGGGTAGGAAAGGCCAAAGGGCCTTTGGGGGCACTGATAGTATATTCTAGTTCCTTTTTTTTCCTTTTCGATACCAGTGATTGAACCCAGGAGAGCTTTAGAACTGAGCTACATCCCTAGTCTTTTAATTATCTTAGTTTGAGACAGGGTCTCACTAAGTTTCTGAAGGGCTCACTAAGTTGCTGAGGCTGGCCTCAAACTCTCAGCCTCCTCAGTTGCTGGGATTACAGGTGTGCATACCACTGTGCCCAGCAGTATTCTGGTTTTTGATTCAAGTACCAGTGACATGGGTCCACTGGCTCATGAGAAGTCAGTGTGCTGTACTCCTGATAGGTCATCTTCCTGGATGTGTAGTATACTTCAATCAAAAGTTTTAAAAATCATGTTTTATTCTTCTTTCATTAAAATTTTATTGGCATGTTGTAACTATACATAGTAGCAGGACACAGTGTGGCATGCTCCTGCCTGCATCTAGTATAAATTGGTCAGTTTTATCACCAGTACTGCCCTATCTTTCCCCTCCTCCCTGCCCTTCCTCTGCCCTACTGATCTCTCTAATTCCATGAGATTCTCCCCTCCTCCCCCCACCCTTTTTCTTCGCTCTAGCTTCTGTGTGTGAGAGCAGACACACAACCCTTGCTTTTCTGAATCTGGCACTTTTCACCTAACATAATGCTCTCAAGTTCCATCCATTTTCCTGACAATGACATAATTTCATCAGCTTTCTCACTGAATGAAACTCCAGGAGACTTGCAAAGCCCCACGCTGGGTGCCAAATTGTTATAAATGAAATCAAACAGGTGATCGGTGTGGGTGAGCAAGGCAGAAAATTTACTTTGGCAGAAGGGCAAAAGAAAAAAATTCGCCCCAAGCAAGGAAATCAGAGGGTTTTAACTCCAACCTGACAGGATCCTGCCCTTCGCTCTGATTGGAGGAGCTCAAGTGCACGATCTATGAGGTTGGCTAAAGTAAGGTGGAGGCGGGTACAAAGAGGAGAGGGGGCATCAGAAGGAGGCAGACGTGTGTGGTTAGTGTCATTGGAAAGGGATAGAGTGTGTCAGCAAAGGTCACCGGTAGAGAATGGGTGGGTACCTGAAGGCGTCCCCAGAAAGAGGTGGGCATACACAGGGGAGGGAGGTACTATCTGGAAGGGGAAGGGGCATCTAAAATGGAGGTAATCTGTTCCGCATCACAATCTTCAATTTTGACAGAAAAGAAAGACATAAATTTTACATATATACCTACCACACTTTATTCACCCTTTCATCTGTTAATGGACACCTAGGCTGATAACTTGACTATTGTGAATTACCCTGCCATAAACATGACAATGTATGTGTTTCTGTTGCATGCGACTTTAATTTTTGGATGAATATTTGGTATAGCAGGGACATATGCTGACTCCATTCCTAGTTTTATTGCTATTATTGTTGGATGGTTGTTGTTTTTTGTTTTTGCTGCTCCTGTGTTGCTTTCTGGTACTGGGGATAGAACCCTACTGCTTTACCGCTGAGCTACATACCCTGTCTTTTTCATTTTTTATTTTGAGGCAGGGTCTCACTAAGTTACTGAAACTGACCTTGAACTTGAGCTCCTCGTGTGTCAGCCTTTCAAGTAGCTGGGATTACAGGTGCTACCATGCCAGGCTCATCCCTAATCTTATGAAGAAAGACTACAACTGCACAAACAGTGTGTAAGTACATGTTCCCTTTAACTTACATCCTTGCCACTGATCATTATATTTTGTACTCTTGATGATTGTTATTCTAACTGGAGTGCGATGAAATCTCAGTGTAGTGTTTTTGTTTTTGCTTTACTGAGGATTTAACCCAGAGGCATCTTACCACTGCATCACATCCCTAGCCCTTTTTATTTTTTTATTATGAGACAAGGTCTCACTAAGTTGCTGAGGCTGGGCTCAAAAGTGCAATCCTCCTGCCTCAGCCTCCTGAGTCACTGAGATTATAGGTACATGCCACTGTGCCCAGCCTCAGTGTAGATTTTTTTATTTTATTATTTTTTAAGAGAAAGAGGGACAGTGAGAGAATCAACTTCATATATATTTTCATCTAGATTTTGTTTTTCCAACACTTATTTGTGTATGTGATGCTGGGGTTTGAACTTGGGCCCTTCCACACGCCAGGCAAGCACCAAGACGGCTGAGCCACCTCTTCACTCAGTGTAGTTTTGGTGTGCATTTCCTTGATTACTAAAGCTGTCGAACGGTTTTTATGTATATATTGGCCACTTGTATTTTTTCTTTTGAGAAGTGTCTATTTAGTTGATTTGCCCATTGATTGGTTGGATCATTTGTTTGCTTGGTATTAAGCTTTTTGAGTTCTTTATGTCCTCTGGATATTAATCTTGTGTCAGAGAGAAGTTGGAATATGCTTTCTCCCGTCCCGTAGGCTCTCTCCTCACACTCTTCTATCCTTTGCTGTGCAGAAACTTTTTTGACTTGATGCCATCTCTCTTATTAACATTTGGCACGATATTATTAATGCTGAGATGTAGGAGTCCTATTGAGGAAGTCTTTGCCTGCACCGATGTGTCCGTGTTCACCATACGATGTCTTCTAGTAGTTACAAAGTCTCTGGTCCACTTCCTCCGTCTCTGATCCATTTTGAGTTGCCTCTTGTGCAGGGTGAAAGATGGACATCTAGATCCATTTGCCTAATTTGGATATCCAGTTTTCCCAAGACTATTTCTTTAAAAGGTTGCCTTTTCTCCAAAATATGTTTCTAGTGGCTTTATCAAGTATCAGATGACAGAATACACATTGGTGTGCCTCTGGGCCTTCTGTTCCATTCCTTCTTTGATGTGACAGTTTTTATGCCTGTCTCATGATGTTTTTGTTGCTGAAGCTCTCTAGTGTAATTTGAAATCAGGTGCTGTGATGCCTCTAGCGTTTCTCTTTTTGGTAACAATGCTAAGCAGGGATTGTTGAACTTTTATTCTTCCATATGAATTTAGGGCTGTTTTTTCTAATCTTGTGAAGAAAGATTTTGGTATTTTGATGGGAATTGCATTGATCCATAGATTGCATTGATCCACAGATTGCATTTGGTGACATGACTGCTCTGACATCATTCATTCTGCTTATCCAGGAACATGGGCAGTCTTTCTATCTGCAAGTGTCTTCTTCAATTTCTTTTTCAGTGTTTTCAGATCTTTCATGTCCTTGGTTCGATTTGGAAGCTCAGGTGTGAGATAATGCAAGAAGGCTTACAGGTGTAATGATTGGGTTATGAGAGCCTTAACCCAATCAGTAAATCAATCCCCTGAGACCAATTAACAGGGTGGCAACGGAAGGCAAGTAGGATGTAGCTACAGGAGGTAGGTCATTGGGGCATGACTTTGGGGTATGTACTTTGACTCTGGCGTGTGGAGTCTCTCTCTCTCTTCTCTCTCTCTCTCTCTCTCTCTCTCTCTCTCTCGTCTCCTGATGGCAATGCCCTGAGCCAAATTCCTCCACCACACTCTTCTGCCGTGATGTTCTGCCTAATTTCAAGGCCTGAGGAATGGAGCTGCCCTTCTATGCAGTGACACATCTGAACTGTGAGCCCCCAAATAAACTTTTCCTCCCCTAAAATTGCTCTTCTCAGGTCTTTGGTCACAGCTGTGAAAAAGCTGATTAAACAGTGCCCCACTAGGAAACCCCATGGCCCCTCAGGACCTTCAGAGGAAGACTTTTCCTGACTCTCACTCTCCCTATTCTCTGAGACCAGGAGCACCTCACATGTCACAATTCCCCCACAATGCACCCACCTCCCAAAAAAGAAAAACAACAAGAACAGGATGGCCAACATGGGAAGCTATTTATTATTAGAAAAGATCCACAAAAGTAAGGCAGAATGCATAAAGAAAGGACAGAGAGACCCGGACAAGGTGCAGCTAAAAGGAGGACAGGAGGTCAGGCATCCATCTAGGCAGCAGTGGCGAAGCCCACCCTGTTGTTGCCCATGTCGAAGATGGAATAGTAGGACCTGAGGAAGACATCCCCAAGAATCCAAAATGGCTGGCCATCCTCCAGGGACATGTCAATGGATTCCAGTCCCACGAGACAGTAGCCATCCTCCTGTTGAACACAGAAAAGCAGCTCTCATTCATGAGGTCATTCTTGGACCTGGCACTGCTCTGCCCTGACCCTGGATCACACATTTGGAGATGAGTGGGGATACTGCTCTGAGAGCTCCTGGGCCAGCTGATGACCAGAGTAGGGACTGCTGGGGAGGGCATCCCGTTGTTGAATTCAGGCTGCAGTGGCCTCAGCAGGGGCACCTCTTCCCATGGTGGGAAGCTTCTCTTCCTGCAGGACCCCTCCTGTCTTGCCTGGCAACAGGTTGGAATGGTACTTACAGCTGGAGCCAGACTATCTTGCATGCAAACCTTCCCCTCGCCCTCATTCGCGTGCAGCCTTGGGTCAGTTACTTCACCTCTCTCAACCTCCAAGTTTTCATTTGTAAAACAGAAATGAGTATCTTCCTCAGCGAATGCTGTGACCATGACAGCCCAGGAAAAGTGCCTCACACAGTGCCTGGCCCTACAGAGTGCTCAACTGAGCACCCAGAGCCCCTCTCCACTCATCATGAATCTTGATCATGGGTGACGCTCTTCTAGTGGGGAAACATCAGAGGTGCGATGACTTGGGGAATGGCACAAGGCAAGGCTGAGCATTTGTGGCTCTGCACCCCCTCCACCCCCACCAGTGGCTCAG
>PVKS010036320.1:0-19438 GCA_004027875.1 Aplodontia rufa | reverse complement strand
AGATTCACGATCGGAGGCAGGGCCCCAAACCCGAGATCACACAGGTCAAACCTGAGATCACACAGATGACACAGAACCGAGGCAGAGCCACAGACGCAGAGCTCAGGCAGCAGTTACCACCCTGCCTCCTTGTCCTTCCCTGAGCCAGAGCACAAAATGCATGTGGGTTTGGACAGGCTTTCCAGTTAATTGGGCCAATTCAGATTTTATGAAATATTCCAGATCTCTGTAGGTACTTGTGACTAGACACGAATCATTCACAGGTGAAAGAAACTAGATGGAAATATGTCCCATGTCCTGTGACCCATAACGAGCCACATGGAACAGCGAGTCCACAAGTTCCACGCTCAGGCTGGATCACCAAGAAAAGCTTTAATTGAACTTAGACTGTTAGTTTGAATAAATAAAAATGGAATCTAAATCCATTTGGGGAGTAAAAAAAAAATGTGATTATTTGGTTCTAGAAGTAGATATGTAAACAAAAATAAAAGAAGGAAACTTATTGAGAGCTATTTCCTGTTTCAGTTAAGGTCTTTGGGTCTTGACATATAAATTACATCTAATAATAATGATGATATTGTTTTTACAAATCACTTATTATGTACCAGGTATGATTCTAAATGGTCTCTCTCCTATGTTACAAATTATGTCTTGTATCAGACCTTTCATTCTTGCATATATTAGATGAGAGGATACGTTTGTACAAGTGTGGGTATTCATTTGATCCTCATAGTAGTTTGTGAGATAGGCACAGTGTTCATTACTACCAGTTTGTGGATGATAAAACTGAAACGAAGACCAACTACATGAACCAAAATCACACAGGAAATAAAGGATCTTGCCAGAGTTTAAACCCAGGCAGTCTGGCTCTAAGGCCACTATGGTGTGATTATAAATCTCTCCGTGATTATAAATACATAACCACAAACCAAACTGTTGAGTGAGACTCAAAAGAACAAACTCCATTACTATTCAGGAAAGTGAAATAGTTTTCCTCATGTAGCTCAAAGTAAGAGGAATCCAAAATTGGGGAGATGAGCTGAATTTAAGCATAGCTGCCAACTGGTTATATAAGAACCAGGTCATATTTTAAAACCATGGAGTTGACTCCATTGATTCTATGTGATATTATAGTCAGTGAAAATGACCAAGAATTTCTGTAGAAGATAACAGGAACTAGTCATTAGTCTTGGCTAAGCAGGTTCGTGGGTTTGTTTTGTCATGGACTCTACTCCTAGCCTCTACCAGCCCCACACAGTTTGGCAATAAGCAAAATCTTTAAAGAAGGTGATGGTAGCATTAAAATTACTCAATTTCATCCACTAAGAAAGGAACAGAATGTGTACATCTGCAGATGCCTATACTGAAACAAATTTAAGAGTGAACATGAAAAAAGGTAGAGAGAAACAGCTTAGAGTATGGATTACCTAGTTTTATTCATATTATAGAAAATTCTGCTTAGTAAAATGGGAATGCAGATTAAATTTTCTGTAACTGGAATGATTATGCTATAATTGACTTTGTAATTTTTATTTCAGAATTCACTCCATTTTTCAAAGGGAGAGAAGATAATTTCCAAATAAATGTATCTTAATTTTGACTCCCTCGTTTGTATACAGACTTTATTCAGTTCATCAAATAACAACCTGAAAGGTCCAATTAAAATGCAGTTTGTACGCTGGGGGCAGAAGTTTAGCAGAGGAACCAACGCTCTGCTGGTGCAGAGCTGCGGGATTCAGGAATGGCTGGCTCTAGGTGAATTTGACTCCTTAATGCCCAGCTGAAGGGTTCGCCCTGTTTGGCTGCTGAAGGGTTTTCGAGCAGTAACCGCGATGGTCACAGTATCTAGGAGGACCGAGCAGATGGATCTGAGGCGGGAGAGTCTGCAGAGACCATTAAGAGGTTTTAACAAGAACCAAAGCTAGGTCAGTGGTAGCTGGCAAGTGGCCTCTGTCCTTGCATTGCCTATCACATAGGAAGTGTTACTTTCAGCCAAGGAGAAATATAAAAATGATGCCACGCTGTGGCACAATCTGTCCAAAAAAATATCTGGTGGCAGGAAGAGAGATGTGGACTGATGGGAAGGTGAACCACAGGAAGTTGCCTCTTGAGACCTGTCCCCTCCCAGGACAGCAGCCGGTGGCCTCACTGGTGGTCAGATGTCTCCTGTGTGCACACCCCAACGGGACGCGTCTCACGTCCTGTCTCAGTGTTGCCAAACCCCAAAGTTCCCAGGCCTGGGCTTGAAAGAAAGTCCCTTCAGTTGAGGAGAGAAGTCACACTGTCCGCGTCTGCATGTGACAGTTCTGTGGACAATGAGAGCCATTATCCATCCATTTCATTTTGGTTTGAGCCCATGCCAGATTGGAGATGAGGGGTCTTTCTGGAGCACCCCAAGCAGCACCTTAAAAGCTGTGAAGTGAGCTGCTGTCTCTGGCAATGTGTTACCAACACTTCATCACATCTCCAAAAAGTGGTGCTTCATCTTAACCCTGACCCCAAGGCCTGCCGCATCTCCTGAACCCTCCTCCAAAGATAAGTGTGTCAACAGAGAGTTGGCCTTAAAAGCAGCTTATTGAGAATTCGTCGATAATATATCATACGTACAGAGCCTTCTATTTATGGACTATTTGATAAATCAGAAAATTCCGTTTCCCAGATGGCCAATGTAGGTTTGCTAAAGATGATCATTTCAACAATATTTTGTCAGAAAAATAAAATAATTACGTGTAGCCAGAATCATAGGATCATGTATAACGCTTCATGTGGCCTGCTGTCTGTTACTGAGGGGGAAGCGAAAATCTCCAAAGCCTCGCACTTCACTTATCCCTCACCTGTGTGTCCACACAAACCTTAGAGCGAGTTGGTGCAGATTCTTGGCTATGTAGTTAGCCTGGGTTAACCAAGAAATGCAGAAGGTAAGGTCATGTTTTATTTCATCCCCCTGGCATCTCAGAGTTTTATAAAATATCTGTTATTCAGTGCCATCTGTCAGGACTATATTCAGACGCATGTAGGAGGCGTTCAGCAATCCCCACTATTCACTGCTGACCCATTTTGTGATTGTTTCACAAGAAAACATCTTGGTCTTGCAGGGCCCTGGTGTGGGAGGAGTGGGCTCCTGTCAGCTCTGTCTCCTGAAATACACAGCAGAGTGGCTGCCCTCCCTGGCCAGTGATCAGCCCGGGAAACACGCCTTGCTCACAGTTTGCCCGCTCCTGGGAGCACTTTACAGAAAGCAGCTGGGCCCTAAGCATGTTCTCCAAAAACAGCAGATAGGGCAACTGTCAGAACCCAGCCCTTGCAAAGCAGCCGCGGGGGCTGAGAGGTCTTGGTCAGCGTTAAAGTGGCAACGGGGTTGAGCCACTGTTACTGTTGCTTATGTTCAGATTCTAGAGAAGGGGTTCGGTTTCAGGAATGGATCTGATGGCTTCAGATGAGGCAGGCTGCCCTATCAGACATTTTTTGGAGAAGTCCGGATTGAGTGTGTGTACTTGTGGGTGCATGCACACACTCACAGAAGACAGGAGATTGAGACTGAAGACTGCTATTTTAAAAACTATGAAAATTTCAGCTTTTGCACTTGGTTAATGCTACTAGTTAAGACTGCTCAGCAATTTGAATCTAAATTCGTGTGCAACATGGTAAGGGCATTGGGATCCAGAGTTGCTCCTATGGTCAAAAAAAATTTTTTTAAATGGAGATGCTCTGCCTGTCGTAGGTGAACACAGGTATATGAGACTAACATAGAGACAGATTAATTTTTCTCTCCACGAAATCAGGAAATAAGCAGACAATAGGCCTTCTCTTTTCCTGCCTCAGAAGCAGCTGTCTTGCAGGATGCCCACGAGGGTTAATTAATAATATTTGCAGATTCTCTAAGGACAGGCTAAGTTAGGTAAGCATTGCCATACAGTAGTACATTCTCACTTTTCATGAATAATTTACACTTCATGGTGAGAAGCTTGGGTAGAGTTCTTCTGTATAGAGCACCAAAAGACAGAATATCGCTTCCAATTCTGTGCAGCTGAGGAGAAAATCTCGTGAGTCCTTCAGTGGAGTTTCCAACTGGCAGATCATCCTGTTTGTTATACCTCTTTTGCATGTTGATGGATCTTGGGGGCAGTTTGTTTGGACTGCAGGTCATTTCCCCGTGGTATTTTGACTTTTGTTGATGGGAGTAAAACCATGTACCATTTCTCTAATTTGAGGCCTCCTCCTCCTAGTGGAGCGAATACGTAGTTCATCCTGTGTGTGTCGTTTCCAGCTTCAGGTGTGCACTGTAGCTGGCTGCAGTGCAGGAGTCCGGTCCCTTGTTCAGGGCTGAGTAGTGAACCAGGCTCCCTCTGCACTAGGGTGGCCACGAGCAGAGGGGTGCTTGCTCCCAGGCATTTCCCCCCAGGAGCTCTTCTGCCCTGTCTGCCTGCTGCACTGCCACCGTGTGCAGGTGATGGGGAGAGGAGACAAACCTCACCGTGACTCCACTGGCCACAGGTGACACCACCATGCGTCACAGACCTATTCGTTTAGGTCTCCTTCCCTCCGGGACACTTGGCTGCAAGCAGTGACTTCCAAAGCCAGGCGTGTCCTAGTCTACCGGTCATTCCAGAAGCAGTGGTTGAGGGGGGTGCTAAAGACAGTCAGGGGTTCTTCTTCACACAGATGTGAGTTGATCAGAGCTCAGAGCACATCATAAAGAAAAACAAAAGGCCAGTCCTCTGCAAATGTCACTTCATGGGATGCAAGCTCCGCGCAGGGCTTCATCCCTAAAGTGCCTGGGGCTGGAGCTCTGGAGTGCGTAGAAATTAGACTAAGGCCAGTTTGGAATTTAAAGAGCAGAGATGAGGTTGGGGTAAAAGAAAAAGGCAGCTCACACCAGCGTTCTGCTTGGCAGGTTTTCAAATCTAACTCTATTGGGAGGGCTCTGTTTTCCCTTTCACACGGAAAGAAACCAAAGTTCAGATGTAGTCACAGCTTTCATAAGTGGTAGAGCCGACATTTGACTTCAAGTCCATGTGGGTTCAAAGTCTGTTAGTCAGCTTTCCATCAGTGTGACAGAATACCTGAGAGAAGCAACTTAAAAAGAGGAAAGGTTCATTTTGGCTCACAGTTCGGAAGGTTTCGTGCACAGTCAGTGGGGTGGGCCCATTTGCTTTTGGGCTTGTGGTGAGGCAGCATGTCATAGCAGGAGCTTGTGGTGGAGATGTGGTCATCTCAGGGCAGCTGGGAAGTGAAAGGGAGACAGGTGGGGGCAATATTGCAATATTCCCTTCAAGGGCACACCCCAGATGGACTAACTTCCTTTCCTAGGCCTCATCTCAGTGGTTCCATCATTTCCCAGTAGCACCAAGCTCAAGTCCAAGCTTTTAACACCTGGGGGCCGTTGGGGAACATTCCAGATCCAGACGATAGCAATGCCAGTGCTTTTCTGCTTATCTTGCTTTCTCTTGCAGCAGCTTGTGTTACTTAGAACAGACAGAGCAGCTGCGATTATATCAGACCCACAGAGTGGCCATCGTGCCCCCGTGAGCTAATGGCTTGCTGTGGACCATGGTGCAGTGGGGGCACCATGGAGAGCCTGAGGTGGAGGCCACGTGGGCAGCCCCAGAAGATGCGCTTGGTGGTTAAGGAGGGGCTGCAGTTACTGAGGGCCAGACAGGAAATGTTCAGTGAGAGACCTGGAATCGTGAGTCCACCGGGAAGAGAGCGAGTGTGGATGTGAGCTGAGAGAAGCCCAGAGCAGGTTCCTGGCGAGCGAGCTCTACTTTGACCTCTTCGATGAAGTGATGAAATCGAGATTCAGAGAAAAGGGAAAATCAGGGTGGGGGTGGTGAATAGTCAGGAACAACAAAAATCCAGAGAGTCTTGACCCTTTACTGTCTTTTGCTCACTCAAAGGTGGGCTCTTCAGCATCTGCGGATTCCAGCACTTTCCTCCTGTCCACCGCATGACCCTCCTCCAGGACATCTCTCCCACTGACCTTAATAAAAAGAATGATTCTTGTCTGCACATCTGCACTTTCATTGGTACTAGAACAAGAAAACTTAAAGAAAAAGATAAGGAAAGAAAGATGACTTGTGCTAGAACAAATGTTTTCGACATCAGCTTTTGAAAAGCTGTATCTATTCTAGCAATTAAAAGCTGTCATCCTTCAGCACCAAGTATGTTAGGGCTTTGGGTCTGATGCTTTGTTTTCAGTGGTCAAATTATATTCCTCCTACCATCAGTCCCCCTGCTCTGTAGAGCTGCTGTTGATAAGAGCTTCTGTTGCAATCAAACACAGAGACAGTTCACCACAAGGTGTTTCTGGAAGGAGCACCATTCAGCTGATCGTTGCACAATGTCACCCATTTCTCCCAGTCACAGGTGCGTCAGGCATCGTAGGTCTGACTCAAGACCAGCATGTACCAATCATAGGATGAAAGTCAGTAAGTCATAAGAGCAATTCATCGCAGTCATGTCATGCCTGTGCAGTAGTCTTTAAACATGTGGTGGAAGTTATATCATAAATAGGAACAGATGAGCAAAGGGGCTTGCCTAACTTTCAGGAACAGCAAGGGGACCAGGTCAAGAACCCGGTTATGTGTCCTGCCTAGAACAATCCTCTCCCTTTCACCAACTTCCTTCCTGAGAAAGTACCTTCCGTGGTCATGGAAGGACCCCAAGGAGCCCAGAACACGGGACAGCACACACAGAATTCAGGCCACTAGGCTTCTGGAAGCTTACCATGTGCTAGACAGCGTGGTCAGGCTGTTGCTGAATTATCTCCCCAAGATCCAAAGTGGATTATTATCCCACAGGGAGACTGCCGTTGATGGAAGCAGAAAACTCAACCACAGTCATCCTAGTAAGTGGCAAAACCAGATTCAGAACGCCCAATCCTTCATTTTCCAGCGAGGAGGAGGACCTAGAGGGTTAAGCAGCTTAGTCGAGGCTACACCAGGGGTAAGAACCTCAGTCTCCTGACACCCCCTCCCCTCCTTCAGGCCTCTCCTCCAGCACCCATGGCTCAGCCTGGACAAGCTAACTATTCTTTTTCTTTTTTGGACAATAACTTTGCCTCCTCCTTAGATAAATTTAAAAAGGTTTTTGAGGAATCAAAAAGCCAGAAAAGCTAAACTTGATTCCTTCTTTTTCTCCAAGTGCTTTACTCAGGATTAATTTCGTATCTGTTCCGTTAATCGTTCTTTCAATATTTGCCATTATTACACCGAAATTTGTGACAGGGCCAGAGAACCACTTTAGTTATGAGGGTTCTGGAGAGGAGGTCCGGCTCTAATCGATGCCTGTTGTTCGTATTCTTTTCCTGGCTTTTTCTCAACCCCTGTTACATTAAGGGTGGCCTTCAACAAGGAAAGTGAACTTTTCAGAGAGAAATCTAAGAAATGTGCAAAGAATGAAAAGAAAGTCCATCGTGTTCCTTGGCGTTGGACAAAGGTGTTTCCAATTTGGTTGAGTTGGGGATTTTTTTGTTGTTGTTGCTGACACCTGGGCTGGCAAGTCCTCTCCTTCCTGCTTCTTAGGTGGGTCCTCTCTGAGAAGAGGTGAAGGCTTAGAAATCGTAGATGTTTAGTAGACAAGGCTGGGTTCGCAGAAGTCCAAAAGTCATTTACCCTAAGCACAGTAATCTAAGAATTATTAATAAATGCCTTTTCAAAATATGCATACTTCATGGCTTAGAATGGGAAATTTAAATACTGAAATAGTATCATACAATAACGGTAGCATCTGTTGTGTGCTTACTACCACCAGACACTCCTTAAACCCATTATCCAATTCTTTTTTTTTTTTTAAGAGAGAGGGACAGTGAGAGAGGGAGAGAAAGAATCAATTTTATTTTTCATGTGGCTTTTGTTGCTCTGACACTTTGTTGGGTACGAGGCGCTGGGGTTTGAACTCAAGTACTCATACGTGCCAGGCAAGTGCCCTAATTGCTGAGCCACCGCTCCAGTCCCCATTATCTAATTCTTATAATAACCCTATGAGTAGGAACAATTCTTAGCTCCCATGACAGAGACAAGGAATACTAAGAATAAAAGCTGTTGGGCGACTTACCTCATCTGCACACCTACCAAGCCTGAAATCTGGGCTTGAACCAGGTCTAACGTTAAAGAATGGGAGAGTCTGCCTCTTGGGGGGGTGTTAGCTTCCTGCCTCGGAGGCCTTTGATCATCACACACGGATGGCTGTCTGCTCTTAGAATAAATGATTTTAGCTTGAAAAATTATTAATATGAATTGACTGTCAAAACTTAAAGAAAAATTAGAGGAATTCAGTCTAAATTAGTCATCAATAATAGGTCAAGTTACACATGTACAGAAAAACATATAAATGCATCTGACTTTTTTTTAAAAAAAAGTAAAAACAAGTTTATTTCCAGCATAAAGAGGACAATACAAATCATATTTAAATGCACAATAATATTGTATGAATGTCTTTTTTAAGTGGAAGCAGAAACCAAATTTGATTCAGGATTATGAATCCTAAAATAATAGCCTAAGGGAAAGGAACCACCATTTATCAAGGAGCCACTATTACATATTAGGTATTCCATATGCATTATTTCATTTAATACCCATCATAACTCTGTGAAGTGTCATATCCAATTTCCAGATAAGAACACATCTTAGAGAATAATTTGCTTAAGACTCAACGCAGGTAAGAGGTGGCTAGGCAGGTTTAGGCCTCTTCTACAGAGCGGGGAACCCACAAATGCTCCCCTTCTCCTTGGAAGGAACTGTTTAACCATGTAAGAAGAAACTTCTAGTGGAGGTGAAAACTTTTAAAGTCCAAATTCAATATCGGAAATGAAAACATTGTTGGTTGATGAGATCAACCAAGGAAATCACATTTTAGTCCAGTGAACCAAGAGCCAGAGTGCAGAAGGAAGCGACACCACCTCACCTTTCCCAGGGCGGTAGATGGCACATATTTCTGGCTGAAAAGAGTCTACCAGAGGGAGTCCCCAAATCTAGATTCTTAGTTTTTAATCATAGAAGATACTGTTTTTCTGCATTATCTTTGAGGAACTCACCATCGAATCAACCTCATATAAATAAACATCACTAATTCAGAATGACTGCTTTGGCAGCCTGCAGGAGACAACTGGAAAAGGAGCAACTGGAAGCTTAATTTGGTTGTGTGCAGAGTCAAGAGCTAAGTTAGAAAGTGGGCGAGGATGTCAGTGATGACTCAGGTACACAAACGGAATGAAAGGTCCCACGTGGAAGACCAAAGTGGGAAGATCAAAGGAAGGACAGGAAGGAGGGAAAGAAGGAGGGATTAAGATGGGCAAGAGAGGGGAATGGGGAGTTAGAATTTAGCGGGTACAGACTTGCAATTTGGATGTAAAGTTCCGGAGGTGGGTGGTGGTTATGGCTACGCAGCAGAGTGAATGACTAAGTTAACTGAACTGGACACTTAAAATGGGTAAAACGATACAGTTTACCTTCTTCCTATTTTATCATAACTTTTAAAATAAGCAAATATCTGAACAGACATTTCTCCAAAAAGGGGATTATGGAGTTGGCAGGAAAGATGTCCAGTTGTACCAAGTGTTTGTTTTAGTACAGCTTTCAGTTTAAAATTCCTTATCATGGGGCTGGAGCAGTGGCTCAGTGGTTTTGGCACCAAGGACCCGGGTTCAAACCCCAGCACCACGTACACAACTAAGGGTTGGAGCAACTAAGGCCATGTGAAAAACTAAATAAAGTTTTTTCTCTCTTTCTCTGTCTCTCTCACTGTCCCTCTCTCTTTAAAAAAACAAATAAATAAATAAATAAAATTCCTTATCATTGCCACATCTCTTTCAAAGCCCTTGTGCGTCAGGCAGGTAACCAGGGCAGATGCAAATTCCTCCTTGCAGACCAAGGCTGTGAGAAGCTCAGTCTGTTCTGGAATGTGAGGCCTTAACCAAAGAACCAAAGCCTGCTCTTACTCAATGGCTGGTGTCTTCAGACAGCTTCCCAACAAATACAGATTAGGAGCCCAGCTCGTGCCACACACAGCTCAGGCTTGTGGGGGTGTAGCAGTGAAAAGCCTGTCCAGCTCTCAGGGGCCTCTGCTGGTGGGGGCAGATAGGCCCTAAGTGAACATGCATGAGGTTCCCAGGGAACTATGTGATAAAGCTCACCTCAGGAAGTCGGGGGCCATGCTGAAAGAGGGCCTCGCCCCCCAGCTAGCCACAAAGAAAGAAAAGAGGGGGGGGCCCTCCTTCCTGCCACCTTTTCTTTCTTTGGTTTCCATTTTGCCACACACTACATGGGGCCTCTGGCATGTCCTGGCATGCTGTTGGTAGGACAGATGGATACCTGGTGTAATGGCCCGCCACGCAGCAGAGCTGCTAGTGTGATCCAATCAGGGTGAGAAACCGAGGCTCAGAAAGGTCACAGATCAGCTGGGAAGCACAGAGGAAACTCGTAAAAAGCACCCAAGGACTCCTTGTGATCACACCCTCTTTTTACACCCAGTTGAGTGGTTTTGCCAACCCCTCTTCTTCTCTTCCAATCTCCTCTGCCTCTCTTTCTGTCTCCACCTCTCTCTCTCTCTCTCTGTCTCTCTCTCTCTCTCTCTCTTTCTCTCTCTCTCTCTCTCACACACACACAGGCAAAGAATTATAAGGGGAAAACACTGTGCTAAAAGATGTGTTAGACGGGAGCCCCTCTTACCACTTGAGAAATACGTGTGAGATGGCCACAGTGCATTAAATCCATCTGACTGTCCTTTGACCGAATTTGAGCATTTGGTTACTTCTCTGTCTTTGGTGCCTTAAAAGCCAGTTCTTAGCAGGCTGAATTATACATTCTGCTCCACTGTTAAAAGAGATACTGCAGCCAAGTGTGTCCAGGATCTTATTCTAACATAATGGTGCTGGATACAAAAGCCAGGCATTGAGCAGAGTTGGGGACTTTATGTTAAAACCAACAGGATCATTTTGTATGTGTGTGTGACTTTTTTTTTTTTTTTGACCTGAATCTTCAATTTATTACTGTGGGCCAAATTCCATATTGAAAGAAACCCATATTATATAAATGAATGTTTTTGAAATTTTTTTGCAATTGGTGCATAAACTCTTTTTTAAAAAAAAAAAAGCTCACTGCTGCTTTGAATTTTACATATTTATTTGTATTTTATTTTTTTCATTCCCAAGTTGCCAGTTCATTGTCTTTAAATGATTTAAGACATACGTATACCAAAACTAATCATAAGCAAAAATAAATACATTAAGAAAAATATTGTTAGTGTATGAAACAAAGTGGGTCCTTAATATTATATATATAAACCAATTTTTAAAATTATAAAGAATAGGTTTTTGGATTCCTGCATCATGTCCAGAGGTTCCCTTCAGTGAAATGGCCTTAGATGTTGGCAGCCTATTTAATATCTGCCTTGCTTCCTACATATCTTGCTGTAAATATTTTAAGCATTTAAAGTATTTTCTTAAATAACCTGGACCAAATATTATACGTTGCTTCTTGATATAGTGGAAGAAATTAGCCTTCTTCCACATTCCCTGGCCACTGGTTTAGAACTCAGGCCTTCCGCAGATAAAGCAATGGTCCACGTGTTTAGATCTCCAAGTCACCAGCGTACTTAGACATGGGGGTCTCAAAACACCCATCAGAGCAAGGCTGGAAGAATTCTCCACAAGTGTGGATTCTCCATGATGTTCTTTGGGTGAATTGAGCACAACTAAACTGGGAACTTAAGTTCAGTTTCCAAAGTGCTTGGCAAAGGTGTCTTAGCCCCAGCAGACCCTTTAAGTTACACGTAGTCTAGCTCTCTCATGGAGAGATCCGTATTGACAGCAGAGTGTGGGCCAGCCACCACCCATGTTCGTGGATGTCTCTACTTTGGGATTCAAGAATGACGTCAAAAGCGTGTGCCTGACCCAAACTCCCAGAGTCTGATGGAAAGTTCCTTCCCCTTCTCTACCTCTCAGAGGCAGGAGCCATATAATTCATAGCGATTTCCGTAACTTGAATATTAGAGAAGGTCTTTGGAGTATGGATGAAGTAAGAGGTGATATCAAGAATATCAGATGAAAAACAGATAAAACCTGGGACCTGCTCCTGGGAAGCCACCAAGCCCGTGCAAACCTTCCTTCTCCTGTGTCCTGAGCCATGGTTTGATCTTTCTGTTTCTCCTCCCTGTCCCCCACCCCTTGACTCTCATGTCACTCTCCCAATCTAGGATTTTGCACGTTTCCTGCCACCCTCCTGCAGCTGCTGAGCAAAATGGTCTCATAGCTCCTCTCTCCTGAAGAAACATACAACATTCTCCAATATATTTTTAAGTATTTCCATAGCACCAGGGCATAGGACTAGGAATAAAAAGCCTCCCTCTCATATCCCTTTACCACCTTCCCCATTTATAACCTGGAGGAGGAGGAAACAGTCACTCTTGGATGCCATATGGACTGGAGGGTGGTCTGAGGACAACCCTCCCATCTTAGTGTGAAAGCCATAGACGGATGGATGGGAATAGAAAGACGCTGGGACTGGGCTGGAGAAGAGGGTCCTAACTCTGAGCGGCGTCTGAAGAACGTCCCGTAATTCTCGCTTCCTTTCCACTCCATGGAGGGCAGGCAGAAGATGATGGGGAGGATGTGGGACCCAGGCCCCATGGAAAAGGCTGACAATGATGGGCAAGACGACTTCTCTGAACACAGAGCAGGCCAGTGCGATGGGCTCTCAGGGGAAGCTTTGTCTGGTGCAAAAAAAGTCAGAGATCCTGTACAAATAAATCCAAGACCAACCAATGACAGCTTAAATAATAATTTCTAAAAACTGCCTAGTCATTTCACTTGTATGGCTGTAGGCAGATGTCATGGTGGTTGCGTTGTTGCGGTGATGAATTCTATCTGGTTTAGGAATCTGCTACTCTCAGAAATACACTGCCCAACTCCTTCCCCCAAAAAGTCACACTGGGATGACTTTGGCGCTTTGAGATCATCGGAGGACTAGGTGGCTACCTCAGAGTGAAACCAACAGAAACTATTCTCAGGATTTCCCCAGGGCAGCTGGAGCTGGGAAAGGCTGGGACGGGGGTGGGAGGGGTCCTGATCTAAACCTCACTCCAGAACCACCTGTGCCGTGGAGTGGCTCGAGCAGTGGTCGCTGACTGGAGAATTTCCACCTTGGGATTTCATCCACACACTCTAGGTTGTCAGTGTGAACCCTGCTTGGCAACCTTCAGCGAGGTTAGCATTACTGCTTCTCACGCAAACCTCAATTATTAATACTTTAATGACAATTTTTCATATATCAGAAGGTACATAAAAACCTGTTCAAATATAACAGAGTAGAAAATATCAGAAATGAATCATTGGCAAAATGATGTCATAGAGAAATTAGAGCTTTGGATTTGAACTCTATTAACAATGCAGGAAAAAACAATAACAAGTCTGATAAAATTCCTTTTTAAGGCGCTACTTAATATTGTGAATGTTCCATCCAACTTCAGTTTGTTCTTCCCAAGGATGAAAATGTCATACCTAAGAATTTTCTCCAGATCCCCAGTATTTTCCTTTTCTGTAAAAATTAAAATATATTTGAAAAGAAGGTAAACATGGTACAACACTGCCTTCCTTCAGAACAATATTCCCCTAAAATAATGAAACCAGTTTTCAAAGTGTCCTTTTATATACCACTAATTATCTCTGAACTTTTGATACAATTAAAGTTTATAAATAGATCAGCCAAAAAAAGTTCTTCAAAATGCATGTTCATAAATATGGATAATTATAACTGCTTTAATTAATTACGTTAATCTGCTACCGTATGTCCACCAAGAGACACAAGACGTTTGCCTTTGACTTCAGTAATCCATACTATTGTTAAATACCAAATTATATTGAGCCAAAAATGTACCTATGCCCCTCTGTCTCTGTGCAGTTTGCTTCAACCATAACACTCCTCCACTTTTGCCTCTGGGACAAGATCAGGGGATAAGTAGTGGGCGCAGGGGAGAAGAGGTGCAGAGTAGCAGGGCAAAGATGGGAGAAAATTAAACAGTGGACGGATGGAAGGAGGAAGCCGCACCTGAGGAGCGTGGCTCAGAGGAACATGCACAACAGAGCAAGGAGAAGGAAACTGGGTAGAAAGCCTGAGGGACTGGAGGCCCGGCTCCATGGTAGCACACTTCACATGCAAGGCCCTGCATTCCATCCCTGGAGCTGGAAATTTAAGCAAATAAATAATTGTATATAAAGAGATCAGGATGGTGAGCCCCAGGCGATCCTCCTTAACTTGGTCATATTTTTGGTAAATTCCATTCAATTTTCCATTTTAGAATTAATGATAAATTATGTTTAAGGAGACAGTGAAAACTCCGTTTTCTGAATTGCCTCCTGAGGACAAGCAGCCCTATAACCATGGGAAAAGATTTCTAAGAAATCTACTAAGTATGGAAGTTTTTCAGAGTAGAACTTGTTTATCTGGCATGTATGTTTCCCTCCTCTGCAAGCGATTCTAGCCCTTGCCTGGAGGATTTTTTTTTCTTCTTCATTAATCTGTATAAAATAGGAAGTGGAAGAACGGAGAAATGTCTATTTTTCTTGTATATTTATGAGTCCTTAAGTGGTCTAAAGGGTTCCAGGGCTCTTTTCCTGCCTCCTTTAGCCTCGGTTCCATGCCATGTCTGGTGGTCTGGTGACATCGTGCCCTCAGTGACTTCTTCTTTATTAATCCATGGAACCAACAACGAATACCAAGGCCACACAAATATTTAATAAAGTGGATTTTCTTTACCTCTTCAAATTCAGCGTTAAAAGACAGTATCTGATGGCTAGTTGCAGGAGAATTTAACTAAAACATCCCTTATTCCTCTTCTAATTGTTTCCTGGTTCAAGTACATAGAATAGTTGGTCTTTTCCCTGAAATGTTTTCCCTACAGATTAAGCAAAGCAGAAAGAGTTCTTAGTGAATTTAATATTGAGCTGTCATTTTCAGAGATAACTTGTCTGACATCTCTGAATCTTTGCAATGAACACTTTCATATGTGTGGCATAAACATTTCTAGAAGTTGTAATCGTACGTCGTTTGGTCGTCTTTTGCACGCTCCTGTGTGAGGACTGGCTAGTTCAGCTGTTCAGTACATGGTGAGGAGTTCAGGGTCAGTGTTTCAGTTTCTGAACAGATTATCTTGCTTTTAACCAAGTGCATTTCACATCCTGGTCGGCTCTTCTTCAAGTGATGGATGGCTCAACCTAAATCCATCATCTTCAGGGAAGAAACCACACAACATGCATATTTCATAATGAGTGACTTGGTCAAGGGAGGGATAATATTTTCTTTGTAGGTGGAGAATGTCTCTTGGTCAAGTGCCCTATTCCTTAGAATGGAGGCCAAATGTCTGAAAGTTGCAGGATTAATTCTCCAGTAGACCTACTCTTCTGGTCCTGCTCACTCTGTCCAGTGCTGCCTCCCCTGATGTTACTGTCACCTGGGCTGATGTGCAGCTCAGGAAGCAGCAATCCAGGCTTGGATATCTCCTCTAAGAAATTGAGGCTGATGAAGTACAAACCAGCAGCTCGTAGATGAATTCAAACCGCAGAGTTGTTTTCTATAACATCAATTAATTGCGGAACCTCTAGCTCCTTTTGAGAAATGAAGGCTCAAACAGTGTGGAGCCCAGGTTTGTGCAGTCCCAGTAGAGTGGGGCTCAGTGGTCGCATCCACATTCCGTACCTGGCCCACCCAATGATGTTCAATTCCTACCTGGCCCTAGCAGGCTTAGTATTTAGTACGTCACCCAGCCCACTTTTTAACAACTCCCCATCGTCGATCGTACAGATTTCACTGAGGATGCAGGAATTAAGTGGTTAGTAAGTATTTGATAGGCAAGCAACTCATCGGACAAGCTTCGGAGTCATTCTGCTTACCTTCAATAATTAGTCTGAGACTAATCATGGACCACTTTCAGATGGCAGTGACTTAAGGATGTTTATTAAGCAGAATCATCAGATTCTTAAATCCAGTCACTTAGGGAAGAGAGTTGGATTCACCTAGCATAATTTCCTTTCTTTATCAATAAATAGACTATGGCAGCCATCAGATATTTTTGCATCACAGATACTCTTGTGTTACAAATAGAGGGTCCACTAAAGACATGAAATTGCTCATGGTTTGAGATCAAGTGTGTGTCTGTTTTAAAAATAGAATGATGGGGTTTGTGGGCATCAGCTATTCTCATTTTTGTGTGTTCTTTTAGTGGGAATAAGAATTGAAAACAATGCTTTCAGTTCAGAATGTTGATTTACCATAAAAGGTTGGCTAGAATCTTTCTTAGAATTTAACCTTCTTTTCCTGTCACAGTCCTCTGTTATATGAAATCTTGCTCCTTAAGGGAATAGCCCATCTGGGAGATAAATGGAATTGTATCTTGTTCAATACATTTGAATCCCTTGCTACCTCGTAGCTTGCCAGGATTTCTCAGAAACCTTAGCAGTGGTGCAGTGGTTGGGTAGGGAGTTCTGCTGTGAGGAGAAACATTGCTAGCATCCATTGGGAGGAGGCACGGACAAAATGTGATTGGCCACCCAGTCCAGCAATCTCATGGGCCCTCAGCTCCTACCCATCCAGCTCCTCCAAACAGGCCCCACTGTTTCCCATCTGGGGCTCCAGGCCCCATTTTCTGCAGTCCCCACCCCAGAGCCTCCGCTTTCTCTGATTTCTGAGCTCCCGGGTTCTTCTGAGCACCATCCCCAGCTGGAACCATAGGGGTATAGGCAAGCCCATTGGAACCACTGCTTCCTGTGTGTCCATCTCAGCCCATCGCCACACCCTGGAGGGATTCCTGGGCCGTAGCAGAGTGAGCGAACACCTGGTTTGTGCAAGCCAGTTAAAACTGCATGTCATCTTTTCCATGTCTTCAAAATATGACCAAAAATTAATTTAGCTCTTAAGGCCATAGCAGAAATTCTCCTCGGAACCTACTCAAAGTCAAGGGAATATACATTAAAATTCAAACAAAAACAATGGTGCTTCAGAGAGGAGACTTTCAGGAGGCCTAACAGGGAAGCTGTCTCTCTGACTTATACGCTTGGAAATTTCATGAAATATGAAAATTCTCAGGTGCCCCTTCCTGGGCTGAAATGCCTTATAGGTTGTGTCAGGAGTTTGGGTATTGGTCTCCACTTGGATCAAATGCAGGGCAGGAAAGAAGCCACTGACACAGTTGGTCTCTTGAGCTCATTTTGATGATCTGTGTTTTAATTAACCACTTATTAAATGAGCAAGCTCAGGGTGAGGGTTTGTCCATATCAGATATGTAGCCCATCTGCCAGGGTTAAGCCTGTTATTTTAAGAATGTATGTTTTGTGTTTTATGCCTATAGTGAACTATTCAGACGGCTTCAAATTATGTTTCTTTAGTGCCAATTAAAATATACTCTGAATAAAGAAAAGCTGTATTAAAAATCAGACATAAGAGCCCTCTTTCCCTCCAAGCAGCTCCCTACCTCCAGCACCCCACAGAGACGCAGGAGCTGGGCTCTCCTCTTCCAGCACCTCTCCTGCTGTGGTCTTCCAGCGGGATCTATCCTGCCTCCCATAGTGCCCCAGGGCCTGTGCTATCCTAAAACCCCTAACCTCGGAAGCAAGGATCAAATGGGCAGTAGTTAAATACAAAGCATCAGTTGGCAACCGTTCTTCATCTGAATTCCCATTCTGTCTCTATTTCCAGGGCGTATTTCACCCTAGAGTGCACTTAATTTACCATCAGGCTGTAGTCCTCAGAAAGAAAAAATAACAATAATAAATGATATTTTCAAGAACAGTGTTGCCACTAAAAACTGGAACATCTAAGGAGAAACGTCCCAAGCTTTCCTGACTCCTAGGATCACATCCTTGTACCTCTTGAAGTTCATGGCTTCTAGGAGTGTAATTTATTATGCCCCCCCACACACACATATACACACACACACACAGTCCACAAGATAGACAGAGACATGGCCCAGGGTGGCCAGTCTTCTAGCCCAGATGCAGGCAACAGTCACAACTTCAAGTTCAGTAGCACTGGAACTCATTTTTATTTGTGTCTTTGTTGATATAACATCTCATGGGTAGGCTGGGGCACAGGGGAAAAGCAATCGAGTGAGCCTAGTTAATAATTTTAGTTAACTGGGAAATAGATTTACAGTCCAATTAAACCTCAGTGGTCACTTATGTCTCTTTGTCAAACACAAGTTCAAGGCGTCATCATAACTTTTTTTGTAACGTAATTTGCCCATTCCTGGGCTTTCTGTAGAATACTTTATTTCTAGGTGGTGGGAAATTTTATTCTACAAGGCCTTTTGATTTCAGTTAATAAACAGGAATCTACATGTATAGTAGAGTATGTATTATTATGTGTGTGTTAGAAACTGCAAGCTTTTTTCTAAATTCTAGACTATGTATTATTATGTATATTTTAGAGACTGCAAGATTTTTTCATAAATATTTTAGAGAGACTCTTGATAACGTAGAAAATACTTTCAGAGTGAAAAAAAAAAATAGAAAATGGGGATATTTTTGATGTCCCAGGGCACATTCTTGTTCGGAAAACTTAGAGATAGCATGGAAGCTCAAAGATTAAATAGAAAAATTCCCATTTAATTACCAAATATCAAAATCTAAAAATGAAGATATAAATGGACCATTTGGAGAATCTGAACAGTACTTAATTACAATAATTGTAATTAATTGTGCTCAAATCCTAGAAACTGATACTGTGATAATATTTCATCTAAAATCATTTTTTGTTCATATCGATCAGTATATGAAATAAGGAATGTTATTTCCCCAATCAATTTTAAATTCCAAGGAATTTTTTAAAAACAAAGAACAATCTTAATATCTGAAGTTTTCAGACTCCGTTTAGTATAAATATTTACTATAAATAAGTTCTTCCTCTATTTTTATCAGTTCTATACACATCTGTATGTTTTAGTAAAATAAAGAATGTGCATATTTATTTTGTCAGGGAAACCATCTGAGTGTGCTGAAACTGTTTTGTGTAAACTACAGGGGACCCACTCCAGGGAAAGATCCACACATATAAACCCTGACATATGGATAGTATTTGTAGAAATGACTTTAATCAAATCCCAGGGTATGGGAGAATATTCACTGATTCTCACCATAAACCACTTTATCGCTTATTTCTTAAAGACTCTTAACTATTTAAAAATAAGCATTTGTTTATTAATTACACAAAGTTTAGTCAAAGCATTACACAAAGAATAAATGTTTTTGTTACAATATGTTCAAAACTTGGCATGTAAGCCATCAGGCCAAACTTCCTCTCCTGTGTAACGGCATGGAGTTAGAAATGAACTTGGAGATGGAACTGCAGGGATGGTAGTTTGCATTTGATAGTTCAGCCTCCTCTGTTGTGGGGAGCTGGGTTGCCCCCCAGGGAGCCGATCAGGAGGAGGGTGAGTGCCGACGGCTGGAACC
>PVKS010036319.1:0-19439 GCA_004027875.1 Aplodontia rufa | reverse complement strand
CTCAGAAACTCAAGGGCCGAATGGTTTCTCTCATCTGTTGATGCTAGCATATATGGGGAAGCAGTAGGGCAGACGGCTAACCTAACAAAACTGCAATTTGAATGACTTTCAGAGCATTAGGGGGCTGGCTCTATAGGATACTTAGAGGTGTAGGGAGGGGGATGGGGAGGGGGGAGGGTATATGAAGAACTCATAGGAGTCTGGAGATTGGGAAGATGGGGGAACCATCCCAGAAGCCGATGTCATTCCTCCAGGAACTATCCATTTAACGCATGAGTTCTTCTGGTCGAAACTGCAATAGGTAAAATCCAAGGTGGTTATCCATGATCGGACTTTTCCCCTCGATAACAAAGTTTATATACATTGATTGCTAATGTTTTGATAATGTTTCCCCCTCAACTGTATTTCTATATTCCTCTAATAAAAAATAAATAAATACAAGTGTTCTGTAGTGTCACATACTATGCAAATATGTTTGTACTACTTTCTGAGATTTTATTCATATTCATATATATGTATGTATATTTATATATTTTGTATTTCATGTATATCTGTTTATATATAAATATATTTGATACATAAATATTATTTGTTCAGATTTGTATATACTTAAACAATTATTTTAAAACATGGCACTTATATGTAATTTAAATATTCCCACAACATTAGAGCATGTACTTCTGTTATTCATTCCCTCTCCTTACCCTCCACTCCTCCTTTTCTTCCCTTCCTTCCTTCTTCAAGGATTTATTCAATTCTTACTAGTTTCTAAACACTGTTAAAGATATTGGGGGAAAGAATAAATATGAGAGACAAATTATTTTTCTACTTGAACTTTTTTTTTTTAAAGAGAGAAGGACAGTGAGAGACAGAGACACAGAGAGAATCAATTATTTTTTTAATTCAGTTTTTCACATGACTTTCCTTGTTCTGACACTTAGTAGTGTGCGTGGGTGCTAGGGTTTGAACCCGTGTACTGGCGCATGCCGGGGGCAAGCGCCGTAACCACCGAACCATTGTTCCAGGCCTTGACCATTCATTTTTAATAGCATAAGAAATAATAATAAAATGTATACATGTCTAATATGTTAAGTGGATAAAAGTTTTATGGAAAATTAATAAATATAAAAGAAAATGAAATGCTTTTGAGCAAGCTTAATGAAGTAATGAGAAGAACTAAGTGGATATACTGGAAAGTATATCCTAAAAAGCAGAAAAGTTTTCAGAGCTGGTAAACAGAGGAAGATAGAAAAAGGCAGATAGATACAAAACATGAGAGGGTTAGGCACAATTCTTCTGGCTTGAAGATGGAGAAGACCACATGAGAAGGAATGCAGATGACAGTCAGCAAGAAAATGGGGCACTTATTCCTACATCAACAAGGAAATGGATCCTCTTGACTGGACTGAGGCTAAAAGTAAATTCTCACCCACAGCATTAACACAAGAGCTTATGAGGCCAAAACACTGATTTTGGTCTTATGAGTTGTGAGCAGACTGTCCTGCTGAGCTGGACTTACCCACAAAACAGTGGTATAAAGAAGGGATAAAGTTTGAACTGCAAATGATTTGGTAATTATGACACTGCTATAGAAAAATAATGATGTGTTTAATTTCTTTCATTGAAGTCTTCTATAAATCAATTGGAGAAGTAAATATAAAAACAAAAGAATTAGCAACTTTGCATTAATATTTTCCTACCTTCTGCTACTCCTTGAAATAAAGTATAAAATATACCATCATGAGCAAAATATAGGCCATTCTATTTTTGTATGGTCCAGGAGTTATAGGTGGTTTTACATTTTAGATGGTTGGAAAAAAAAAGGTTAAAAGAAGAATACAATATTGTAATGCGTGAATATTAAATAAAAATTTCAGTGTCTGTAAATAAAATGCTATTGGAACATTGCCATGTTCTTTGTTTGAAATAATCACAGTTCTTAGAAATGTTTTATGTAATTGATAATGATAAAATATTCAATGTAGCAATAAAAGTATTTTGATTTATACCAAAACTTTGAATATGCATATATTGATGAATTGAGTAATCATATAGTATCTTGTCTTATATATTTTTTCATTTTTTCCTGAAGAATTACAAGAGAAAATATATTTTGCCCTAAACTAAGATCATTTCTATTTCATATACTTAGCCCTGGGCTTCTTCAGTAGTTCTTCTAGAATAGATTTCTCTCAAAGAGAAACTTGGGTAAACAAAGTTTATTCATCATTAGATATTATACTTTCTATATGTTAGTTGCAGTTTGTACTGTACCAAAATAAGAATGTATAAGGGTTAATGTGAATTAAGTGTAAGCAATGAATCATCACTTAAGTTAAAATAAAACACAAATTTTCTTCTCAATTCAAGTCAAAATGGTAACTGGTTGAAACTAGAGCACTTCAATGGAAATATTTGGACCAACTAAAAGGATACCATAAGATGATTCTTTGGAAATGCAAAATGTTTTCTTTCATTATCTTTCTTAACTTTCTCCTTAGTTCAATCTCATGACTCTTTATAGAAAAGTAATGTGACAAAGTGGTAAACTCTGTTTTTCCTCCATCTGAGAAGAGGTCCAAGGATGAGACCCGAGTGTCACATGCGTGTACTTTCTAAACAGAGCGGGTAAACCCATACTAAATGACTTGTTCAGAGATGACCTTTCTGGACTTTTATCTATATAACTCATTACCTCCAATCTTTACCCTAAAATTTCCTTTTCCTCTGTGATTTAAATATCAAATGTCCCACTTGCCAATATCACATGTGTTGAAAGCTTGATTTCTAATACTCAGTGTTCAGGAATGGAATTCTGGGAGGTGATGGGATCCTTTGGATTTTAACTAGATCAATAGATGAATTCATTGATGGATTTGTTTTTTAATTTTTTTTTGATATAGGGTCTCAGTTGCTTAGAGAATCACCATGTACAAAACGAAATGTTAGAGCAACAAATGTCACACAAAAAATTAAATAAAATGATTCTTTCTCTCACTGTGTCTCTCTCTTTTAAAACAGAATTTTTATTAGAAATGTTATATATAAGCTTCATTCACAGTATCATGTTAATGTAGAATGAATTTTTTTATAGCTGGTGATATGATAAGCAGTTTCATTCCTTCCATTCAGATGTGTACATATATCAGCCAATGTATAATTCTTCAGAAATTGATGGTTAATAGATAAAAATTTAAAACAATACATCATCAGTTGTTTTATTTCCTTCATATATAATCAGAGTTATATTGGTCATTTATGAAAAATTAAAATCAAGTCAAAGATGTCCTGGTACTATATAGAAAAAAATACCATTATTATTACTGAAAACAAATAATCCATTTTACATTTAAAGAAAGTTACATCAGGCTTAATATGTTTATGGAAAAATAAAATAAAATAAAATCTAGTTTTATGGAGAGATAAGATTCTAAGTAAATTTTTTTAAAGAAAATGCACATTGCAAAGATGAGTTCTTTAATGGGTAATTAAAATATTTTAGTATATTATTAGACAGACCATGTTCAAATTCTCTTATTCTCTTTAATTTCCAATATGAGAATACATGATGTAGGAAAGTTGTATAAATCATAAGAGTTGTAATGCTATTTTTTTGCAGAAGAACACAAAATATTGAAACTGTAAATGACCTATTGATTTTCACATTTTCAGAAGTCTGTACAAACTAATTCTTACTCTATCCAAAGAAAACTATGTTATATTGACAGCTTTTTTTGAATTGATTTCTTGTGGTTACAGATAATAATAGTAATAATTCCAATCTCAAATTTTTGCCCTTCAAATATGATGACCATGTTTATTTAGAAAGTAGTAAAATTATAAATTCAGTGCAATCTTTCTTAGTTTTACTTTTGGAAATCTAAGGATAAGATAGGATGATAGATTCTGAAAATTACAAAAGATTTTATAGCTCTATTTGTATTTTTGAAAACTATATTATTGCTAAGGGAAGGATTGCAAAGAGAGAAAACATATAATGTTCTAATTCACTAAAATAATACATTTTAAAGGAAAAATAAATAGAAACTTAACTACGTATTATATCTTTCATTTCAGATAGTGTGCATGGTAAATGTTCTATGGCCTATTAAGCCATTTTATAGACATTCTCCTAAATTATATGAGCCTGGTCATCTTCAATTGTTCTAGATTTTGGCAGAAATAGTAGAATTTGTAACAATTGAGTAGATTTTTAGAGAGAATTTTCAAATATTCAGATTGTCAGATATACTGATCTTTTATAAGAAATTTGGTTTTACTTGTAGAAGTACATACCACTGAGCAAATTGGAGAATGACTATGAGTATTGAAAAATAACTGTGTCCAATCCTTTATTTTGCATTTGTATAAAATAAATTCATTAAAATTTAAAAATATAGAAAGTTTATATGGAAAATATCCAAAGATTATTTTAATGGAAAGTACATTTAAAAATTTCTGAACAGCACACTATTTTTTGAGATGATATGAATCATAGACAAAGTCTCAAATAATGCTGCACTAACCTTTCAACATAATTCCAAATATAATAAAAGGAAGAATGATATTTGTATGTATTTTGATGCAAAGTGTATTAGATTGCCAACAATTTCTTTAAACAAGAGGAAGTTTTATTTTTTCCCTAATTTAACTTAAAATATATGTCAATGAAATATGCTTTAGTTTGTGATACTTTTGCTAAATTATCTGTCATTTCATTAACATTACTTTCACTAACAAAGCTTTTTCTTTCTTCAAAATTGTGTGTTATTCTAGTAAACACAATTTATGGGAATTTCTGTCAGTGTAAAATAAAATTGCACTAAGGTGAAATGCTTCCAAAAATGTAAAATATTTAGACATAAAAACATTGCCTAAAAATGAAGGCTGCATTAGTTTGAAAGTTTCAATAGTGATCTCCTCATATATCTATTGTGGCATAATGATTAACCCCAGAACTTAGTAACATAAGACAAAAATCATTTTGTTGTTTCTGATTTTTCAGGGCTTCACATTGAATTTTCTCAGCTAGTAAGTTTTGCCTTGATACTGTTCTTTGGTGACATTCAGACAGAGATGATTATATAATGAACCATGAAAAGAATATTTATACATATTTCGGAATTTAAAATTTAGAGTAGGTGGGAGCATTATACACAGATACACACACACACATACACATACGAGAGAGAGAGAAAGAATATGAAACTTCTGCTCTCACCTACTGTAAGTTTAAATTTAGATATACTCAGTTCTCTTCTGTGCATTCTGCATCCATGAATTCAACTGACTGCCAATTGAAAGTATTCCAGAAAAAAATTGCATTTCTACAGAACATTTGGAGACCTATTTTTTTGTCATTTCCTAAATAATACAACTTAGCAACTATTGACACACTGCATTTGCATTTTAAGTATTATAAGTAATCTATGATGACTTAAAGCATAAGGGAGTATGCTTATCAATTATATGAAAATAGTGCACCATCTTAGAAAAGAGTGTTGAACATCCACAGATTTCATACCCAAGGCGAGTGGATCCTGAAACTGATCTCCCCTCAGATAATGAGGGCTGAGTGTGTATAATACAGCCTCTGCTCCCAAAGTCTCTAAATATTAATGTGGTAAGAAAACAAAATACATATTAAATTATATATTAAAACAGAAAGAAAATAACTGTTTGGTAGTACAGGCTATTACAAAGCACATGAGATTTCATATAAAATAAAGACCTGAAATTGTGTTTAATCCCAGAAGAATTTTGTAATGTAAATTTTTAAAGGAGAGAAAAGAAAACAAAAGCTAAAAATGTTACACATGAATTTGATGCCCTCAAAGGAAGTTTGGCTAAAGAATACTTTGCACAGAGTGACACAGCGTAGATTTAACACTTTAAGAACCGTCTTTTGAAAAGTCTTCAACTCAGAATGAGTGTGTTGGAAGAAGCTTGAGAGCCACACATGCTAGAAATAGAGTGCAGGGAGGTAGGTAACACATCAGGAAGACAAAGCAGCATCTGGTCTGGTAAAGGCACCACCCCAAAGCCACAGCATGACACTGTGCTCCCTGGTCCTCACAGCTTCATAGGCATGCAAAATAAGGACTCCCTGTATATGTTGCACAGATTTTTGCGGTTGTTTTCATTGATGCCATTTTCTAAAATGATACTTCTTTTTTTATTGGTTTTGCTACTTCTGTTTTACCCTGCTGATTTTCCTGAAATACTGTGTTACTATGTTTCCTTTTCATCCACAATATTCACAATATTAATTTTTAATTGATTTCAATAAATACAAATGAATATTTCTTTCTATTTATTCTTACCATTACTTATGAAAATAAAAATAATTATATGTCCAGAAACATTATTCCCCAATTTCAGATTACTCCTCTAGGGAGGAGCTGGTAAATTTAATCTGCTGTTTACCTCTCATGCAAATTATTATTCTTTTCAGGTAAAATAAATTTTTGAAACAAGGTCACCTTATATGTAATGTTTATTAGCTTTCTGGTTAAGTCCTTATTGTTTTCTCAGTGATCAGAACACTTGTATAATGATTCTTCAGGAAGTTAAACTGATTAAAAGTATATTAAAATCTGTCATCCAGAAGCAATGAACAATGACTTTGCATAAATTGTTCTGTGTCATTGCATTCTGCATTATCATCATTTTCATTATCAGTGTCATAGGAAACCAGGAACCTCGGTTTTTGTGTTCCGAGGAAAGAAAATTTAAATTCAGACAACAGAAGTCATGCAAGAGAATTTCATTATAAGTGAAAGAGAGGTGAAAGTAAAGTAAAAGTAGAGTAGGGCTCAAGCAGAGAGCACTCCCAAGAGAGAGAGTAGGCCATCTCTGAGCACAGAACAGCAAAGGAGATAATGCTGTCTCCAAATTTATTAGTGTTTGATGTTTGATTTGGAAATTGGAGTCCTCTTTCAGCAGCCTTCACCAATCAGGTGTTCAACTCCTCCTTCACGTAGAGTGTTGGATTTTTTTTTTTTTTTTTTTTTTTTTTTTTAGAGAGAGAAGGACAGTGAGAGAGTGAGACAGAGAGAATCAGTTTTTATTGAGTTCTTTATGTGGCCCTCGTTGCTCCGACACTCAGCTGTGTTCGTGGGTGCTGGAGTCTGAACTCGCGCACCTTTGCATGCTAGGCAAGCACCGCAACTGCTGAGCCACCACTCCAGCCCCCAGTGGTGGAATTTTTGACTTTAGTTGGTCTTCTCTGGAACTGTCAAAATGGCCATCCTATTTAGGGGATTTTCATCTACAAGTCAATCCCATGTTAATGTGGGCATTGAGGTCAAGGTTAACAGCTATCAGAAGTTACCTCAGTGTTCCTGTGCTATTAAGGAATGCCCCTTATGAGCTAGTAGGAGAACTAGGCCAGTAGCTGTTAGTTTCATCTCAACTTTTATGGATCTGTCAAGAGATAGCCCCATAGATCCTTTGTTCTTGAGACATTCTCTTCCCCATTATCTCCTTTGTCTTTGCTTATCCTCAACATTTGGGTACGAATGTTTTCCATAGCTTATCTGCCTTGTCAGTAGCTTAAAGAAAACTTTGAGAATAAACCTGTGGCCTTGTCAAGCATTTCCACTGCTCATTGCTAGCTACTACCTAACATCACTACTTCTCCTTTTCAGTATATTTGAAAATTATGTAAAGTTTCTAAAACAATTGGAAAAATACTCCTAGCTACAATTTGTGTAGGTATATTAGTCATAGAATTTAACTTATGTTTTCAAAGTAAAGTTAATAATATGTCCAGTACAAAGGTGGTGAATTCAAGCACATCATTTAATCAATGGCTCAATGCATACAATATACTCCTTCAAACGCCTTGCTTTTTCTATCCCTTGGACCATTCATATTCCAACAGGCTTGAATAATTAGATTATTTATATTGCATGTGCTTGTAAAATTGAAATGGAATAAATCATGCTGAGTGAAATAAGCCAAACCCAGAAACTGAAGGCTGAATGTTTCTCTTATTTGCATAAGCTAGAGTAAAACCAAGCTTATAGTGAAAGTTAGACAAGCTTATTTACTAGACACACCAAATTCGAAGTTTCACATAATCTGGGGAAACTATAGGAAGGAGAGGAGGGGAGAGGGGGAAGAAGAGAGAGGCAGGGTGGAAAGGGAGGAAAAAGGGGTTATAATTCTATGTGGTACACTTGAATCCCCAGAGAAGACAAATAATAATTATGCAGGGATTTAAAACTTGAAAATTCAAAAATTAATATACACGTATATGGACATTTATATATGTAATAGCGTGGTGTCACATTGAAGACAAGGGAACAGGGAGTGGGTGAACGGGGGAAAACTACTGGATGGGGATACAGCTCAAATTACTGTATTTATATATGCATATATGAATATATAGGAATGAATCCCTCCAATATGTAAGAACACTCTGAACTACTAAAAATAAATAAAAAATAAAAATAAAATAAAATGGAATGTGATTGAATATATTGCCATAAATTTATTTAAAAATTAAAAGCTGGATTTTTATTACTTTTCATAAACAGGCATCTATTTCACTTATGAAATAACACAAAAATGCAATGGCTTTTCATAGTGCATCTTTTGTGCTGAATGTTTTTTCAAATGCTCATATTCATCTGTTTTAATTCAAATCAAATAATTCAATTACAAAACAAGTTCAGAGGCTTTTCAGATCAATGCTATTAATAACCCAAGTAAAATTTTGTATATAATTTTATTATTTTTAGTTAATTGTCAATTTATACCTTATTCTCAAATGTATTAAACATTTTCACAAATTTATTATCAGAACAACATTTTATTGCTTGAGTTGGAAGATTATCACAGTCATTATACTTATATTACATAAACAAAAAAAACCCATCAAAGTTAGTGACTGTATAAATCACGATAGTAAGTACAAAACTGAATCACGTTCCTTAGATTCTTGTCTCTCTCCCTTTGCTCAGTATAAAGTCTGATACTATATGTAACTCAGTAACTTTAGTTTGTGCAGAGACACTAACATAAAATATGCACCAACAGGGTTTGCAGTCATCTGTTTGGGATTATTTTGCCACCTTCTAATACAGTAAAGATATCTGTGTAACATTAACTTAAGACAAATATTTAGCTAGCATTAGTGATCTTGTTAGTAACATTTTTGCCTCAAAAAGGAGGAGATACATATGAGAACAAAATGTATGAACATTTTGGCCAATGAGAAAATTTAGAAATACCTACATGGTTTACAAAGAGAAGATTAAATTAAGTTTCATGAGACAATCCCTTTGAAATGATTGAAGATTCATGACAACAACGCAAAAAAGTAGCACGAACTTTTAGAGTTCAAATATCTACATTTTTTACAATAGCTTTAAGGTAATTGTACTACAAAAAGAAAAGAAAATTTTAGAATTTAAAATTAAATACTACAAATTCATCTGCTAAGATCTCCTCATAAACTTGCATTTATGTTAAAATTTTAGTTCTGTTATTTATGGAACTCTGTGTTTAGTTTTATCAGAAGGTTTTAATTACTGTGCTACATAACCATCTGAGTAAATGATATTCCCTTAGTAAAGGAATGTTTTCTAGTGTGACTGTTAATTAGAGATGCGCAGCTTTGGTTCCAATTCATATTTACTAGTAAACTCTGAAACAAAGGGTTATTTTGTGTGGCTAATAAAGCTAGTGGTAATGAATTAATGAATTCAGGATTAATCTTAGTTTAGTAAGAAAATAGGATTAACATTTATCTGCTACCACATTTTGTATATGGAATAAAAATTATATGAACAATACTGTCGACTAAATGATTTTGGTTCAGTGTCTTTTTTCCTAACATTTAAGTCCATGTAACTCACCTAAATAAAAACTTGAAGAAAAATAAAGAAAATAAGGAAGGATAAAAGTAAGGAAGAAAGGAAAAACTTTAGTTAACAGAAAGGAAAGAAGATAAGCATTCCACATTCTGATGTGTATAGAAAGTAGAAATTTTCCATATTTCACTATTTTAATTTATACATTAAAAAGGATCATATCTTACCTCATTATACATGTATGTGTGTAATTAAAATTGTATATTAGACCTATTTAACCCAAAGTTGAATATGAACTGATTTTCAGGTATAGACATTTAGAGAAATATTTAATGCTTCTATACAGTGAAAGGATTACTAGGAAAAAAATTAATATTATCAGAAGTAACATGAGGAAATATTCACAGCATTGACTGTAGTTTTACATTTCTTGCTGTTCTGAAGCTAATAGCAGTATTATTACTTGCTGTCATTACATGTGCACATATAGGTGGGTTAAGGGATAATCTTTTACAATACTGCAACATTACAGTAATTAAATTTTCATCAGAAATCAACTAGTTTGATATACAGAAGTAAGGTAGAGAATAGAGTACATTGTGAGTATGACATATATTTGTTATTAATGGGTGTGTTACATTGGAAATCCTTGTAATAGAATCATTATAGGCTGCTCAGGACATCAAACTGCCAACTGAGGCACACTACACAAGGCAGAGGTATTTTGTGGTATCGTCGATAAAGGCTCTACTTTCAGCCATGTGGTAAATTATGGTGAAAGTCAAGATAACGAAACATTAAATATTTTTTTATGATATGAGAATGGCAAAGGAGATGACATCGTCAATCTTGTCAGTCTGTCTTTCATAAAGTCAGATCCTGAGAGGCAGAACAGAGGTGGACATACTGAATGAGGAATCTCAGTTAACAAACTTAAGAAACAAGAGTTCCCAAATTTCATCAGTTCTTTTTGGCTCTGAAAGTCCATCTTTCTAGCCAACTTGCTCATTATCAATCATGAATCAATATAGCTTTATAGCACTAGCCATCCACAGAAAGTGGCAGGCAATTGCCAAAACTGTACCCACTGAGATGGCTTCCCCCTTGTCCCCCAGATCATAATCCACAAGTGAGGCTGCAATTGCTTTTAGCTAAGGCTAAAATTTTGCACAGGACAATTGGAAAACCTTCTATCTTTTATTCTTTTGTTATTAAGTTGCCATAAAAATCATACAAAGAGATCATATAAAGAGATTAAATGAACTAATAAAATAGTATCTGATACTTTAGATTGTAGTTTCCTGCTAAAATGAGGAGACAAATTACAGAAGATGGTAGGCTCCAGGAACATAACATCTGGTCACTGTCTTTGATTTGAAAAAAAAAAAGAATTGCCAGGAAAACTGCCTTCCTGCAAGATGTGTGTATCAGAAAAGATTCGGTGGAACACAGTACTTGTCAGTGGGAGAGTCTCAGTGATTCAGAGATTTGGATGCAGCTAGTGGGAAAAAAAAGAATTGATTCAGACCCATCTTTTTGCCATCGTGACCACCTTTGCTCCTCAAATCGCTTGGGAGCAGGGGAGATGCTGACTGGCTCTTCCACAAAGAGACCAAGTGCATTTAGAAATGCTGCATTGGCCTAAAATCAGGGCAACTCCTCCATATCTCTGCTGTGGAGGAGAGAGCAGATTCCCCTCCTTTTCCTAAGGATGTCAGAGAGTAGCCATTTTTGACCAAACACCACCAAATACAAAACTAAGTGTCGGAGAAACAAAGGCCAGATGAAAAAAATAAATAAAATTAATTCTCTCTCTCTTTTTTCTTTCTCTCATTCTCTCTCCAAAAATCTATACCAAACCAAACCAAAACAAAAACAGTAAATATGTAAGAAAGTGTTCATCATCATTAGAAATCAGAGAAATGCAAATTAAAACAACATTAATATTTCACCTTACTCCAGTCACAATTGAAAAGGTGAAGAATACAAACAATAACAGATGCTGTAGAGGTTGTGGGGATGAAGGAACACTAGGACACTCTTCATGGGACTGCAAACTTGTAGAGCCACTCTGGAAAGCAGTGTGGAGACTCCTCAAAAAACTAGGGATGGGACTACCTTACAACCCAGCTATCCCACTCCTGGGTATTTTCCCAGAACATCTAGAATCAGCATATTAGAAAGACACAGCTACATCAATGTTTATAGCAGCTCAACTGACAATAGCTAAGTTATGGAATTAACCCAGATGCCCCTTACTGGATGAATGGATCTATTAGAAAGAATGATATCTTGGCTTTCTGGAAGTAAATAGATGGGAATGGAAAAAAAAATTGCCAAACAAAAAATGCCAAACCCAGAAATTTAAGGGTTAAAAGTTTTCTCTCATTTGTGTAAACTAGAGTAAAAACCAAGGATAAGGTGAAAGACAAGTTTATTAACTAGACACACCATAATTGAAGTAACACAAGATCTGGGAAAACTATAGCTATGAAGGTGAGGGAAGGGGGCATAGAGAGGAGAGAGGATGGATGAAGAGGGAAGGAAAATGGGATTTATTAATTCTGTATGGTAGACAAGATTCCCCAGAGAAGCCAAATAATACTCATGTATGCATTTAAAACTTGAAAATTAAAAAATTAATATACATATACATGGAGAGTTATATATGTAATAGCAGGACATCACTTTGAAGACAACTGAGAAGGGAGTGGACAAAGGGAGGGAGATACTGTAGAAGGACTGTGCTCAAGTTACTTATGCATATATGAATATGTAGCAACAAACCCTCCAATATGTAAGAACATACTGAACGAATAAAAAATAGAGAAATAATATTGAACAACGAGAAAGATCCAGTATCATAGTGCTACAGAAAGTATTTGTATTGCTATTTTAGTAGCTTCAAAATGTACAATTGTTCACATATATACTTGCTTAATATATTAAGCAATTATTAATTGCTTAATATAAAGTTTATAATTATATCCTATTATAAAAATGATAACATCTTTTTGCCTATGGAAAGAAAACTATAGGGTTGTTGAAAAGTGGAATTATGTTATTTGTTTGAACATCTTTAAAGCACTCAATGTATTACTTTCCAGAATTGGATAATACCACAAGCAGTTTTTGAGAGTATGAGTATGGTTGACCTCTTCACTTTTCTGTAGTAGGTCTGTACTTTCACATTAAAGATTTTGCAAAATCTACATTATAGTGTTAAATTATTTGAAATTCCTACAAATATTAAAATTTTGATTATAGGAAAAAATAATGAATTGAAAAAAATGATAGAATATATTCACATAGACTTTATAACTTTAAACCCATCCTCATTAATATGATCAAAAAAGAACTGTAAAATATTAAAATGAATTTGTAGGGCTTTGGCACAAATATTTAGCCTAATAATTGAGGCAAATTCTTTTTTCCTTCTTATATAATGCCTTCATCTCAAAATCACACAAGTGTCTTGGAGTCTCATAAAGACTGAAATTTTTAAAAGAGCAATTATTTCTCTCATATTTTAAAATCACAAAGGCTTTTCAAATGAATTTACTGATTTATTATAATGGCAATTAAAATCACAATTATAAACACTTTCTTATATTAATGAAATAAAACTCCAAGATGATAAGTAGAATTTGTACAAAATCATGGGTATTTCATTGCATAGTATAGAAATTCTGATATAACTGAGGTATTTGACTAATTATACTTATGAAAACTCTAGTTGGATTACATATGCAGGAAGTAATAGTCCACATATATAATATTTTTTTTAGGAAGGAAAACTGCGATTCTGTCTACCTACAGAAACAGGCATGAGCAACAGTCAGTGTTCCACTTATAGTCATTGAAGCTTGTGAATATTTCTTGTTTTATTACCATTTTTTCTCTCCCAGGAAAATGTACTGTGTTACAACCTTTTCTCATATTTAGAACCCATAATTCAAGCAGTCCTTGCAACATTTAAGTGTCAAATTTATCTTACATTTGAAAAAAAAACTAGTCCATTTTGATTCCATATTACACTACATTTTTACTACTGTATGTAAGAAACTATTTAGTACACAGTGTATGCCCATATGGAATGTAAACCATAAAAGTACTAAAGACACCATATTTTGATATAAATTAGAAAATATAGGAGAAATAAAATTAAGTAGTGATGTTTTATCTAATGGACAACTGATACTCCACTCAAGGAGATTGTTACTCTCTAGGCATGTGAACAGATTTTGCCAAATTTTCTGAATTTTAGAGAGAAGCAGAAATGTGTTTTCGTATTAAATGGCTTAATTTTATGTGTTGCCTATTAATTTACATTTAAAAAATAGTCAGCGCTAATTAGATTACTAATGGAATGCCAGTGTTCCTTTCATAGGCAACCAACTAGCAAAATGTTACAAAACAAATGAGAATGCCCGTTCCTTTCCTTTTGATTACTAAAAGTATGGTGAAGCCATTTACAATCATTTGAAAAATTTAGAGCATATCTAATAGTTTTAAATAGAATGACATAGAAATTGCAATTTTTTCGTGGTAAGAGGGGATGCTTTTATTAAGGATCTCACACTATGTAATTGTAAAGATGTAATTATGGCACAGCGTTATATGACAGTTTCAGAGGGCTTGACCAACTGCTTTCCTTCTGTATTCTTTAAAAAACTCAAGTTGTCTTTTAGCCTTCTTGAATGGTAACATTTATTTGAGGACAGATTTTAAAATAAATTATAATGTTTAATATTTTTTAAAAAATTAAAACTTTTAGTTTTAAACTCATATTTAAAGAACATTATTTTTCATTTATATGTATAATAGTGTAAGATTTTTAAAAATATTCAGCAAACACCAAAGAGCTATTATTTTTTTAATGTTGAATTGTTTGTACTTCCTCTGTGTGTGTATTTGTGTGTATTTATATGCTTGTGAGTTTAATTACATAATATTCATAATGGTTACACTGAAAAAATACCACTGATATTAAGAATCACAGAAGTAAAATTGTTGATGGTCAAATAATTATTTCAAATTGTAGTCTTTAAAATGAAAAAATATTCCCTAAGTATTTCAGATGTTTTTGTCTTTGATCCTCAGTCAGCTGTTTTGATATAGCCAGAGCTTAAGCTTCACTCAAAAGCTAGGTATGTTTAGGCCAAGATTATGATAGTGATCATATCTATATATTACTTTATAATTCAAACAGTTCCTTTAGATTTCACATATAAAGTACTTTGAATTGATTTCTTTTGACCCAATAGTTTGATTCTAAACCTATTGTTGTCTACAAGTCTTGTCTTTGTGCCTAGGATTACAATGAGGAATAAATGCATTGACTAGCATTTTTTTATCCTACATATTATTATAGTTTTCATCAAAGTTTCCAAGATCAAGTTACATAAATTTCGGGAACAATCAGTGTTACATAAAATTAATGCAAGAATTTCTGGACATATGAAGCAGGGCAACACAGAATGATACCATTGAAAAATTTTAAGGTTTTTAACACCTGGGGTACTTGAATGCATTGAATTGGCAGAAGTTTACAAAGTTAAGACATATGAGAAACTCTTTAACATCAGGATGTGTTCACGATTAACATGAGCATATACTAAAAATAGCATAATATGCTGGTTAACTAATATAGTAAACAATTCAAAGTTAGGATTGCAAATTGATTAACTAGATAATGAAAATGTATGTAACCTAATAAAAATATATTTAACTCTTCATTTAAATTAATCCTCTTTTAAAAATCACAACTCATTTCTAAAAAAAAAAATGGCATCACTGGTTTCTTCACTTTGAACTTACAAATCCAACAGAAACAGTTTGTGCAGAAAGATAGAATTAACTGACCCATGCTCATGATTACTATGGATTGCCAGTCATGAATTTAACTCAGTCTAATACAGGAATGGCATCAGGAACACCTCCTTCTCCTTTTACATTTACTGATATTTACTGTTCTTTTCTTTTTCTTTTTTTCTTTTTATTCTTTCTTTCTTTCTGTTTTTTTAAAAAAGCATCACAGTGAGAGAGAGAAAGAGAATCAATTTTATCTACTTTCACATGTGGCTTTCGTTGCTCCAACACTTAATTGTATACATGGTGCTGAAGTTCAAACCCATGTCCTTGTGCATCCCAGGCAAGTGCCATAACTGCTAAGCCAGAAAAAAAGAGAAAAAATGAATCTCTAGTCTTCCATTGAAAACTATATATGCTTTGTTAAAATGAATACATATTTGTTTGTACTATCTGATATTTATCTGTTGCAACTGGGTAAATGAAGTTCATGTATTTTGAATTTGTGATATCTGAAAATCATAATAATTGACCTACTAATTTAAACATTAAACATTTGTCTACTAATTTAAGTATGAACTGTGGAGGAAGTTTTATGTAATCACTCTTCCTATCAACATCAATCCATCACATTTCATGAGTTTTGCTTTCTGTATCTCTTCCTAGTGCTGTTAATGTTATTAAATTGTCATTGTAACAACCATTATTATTATTTAAATGAACACAGTGGATGTCTGTCTAACAAGTCTTTATATCATTCCTGCATATTATTCTTCATATTTCACTAATCTTTAAAGTAGTGAAATTCGACACAATGTCCCATTATTATATTCTTTAAAATATACCTTATTGTAATCATATCCAAGTTAACATTCCAATAGAGTTGTTTTTTGAGCCCAAGACCCATGTATTTCACTTGTAATATTTGTACTTCCTTTTAGCTATACTTTGACATTTCCAGTTTAACAAGAAATTTTCAACCAAAATTTTGTTAAAGGAAATTTTTCAGTAATAATGTTGAGCATGTATAATTTTCACAATATCTCAAGTCATATGATAGAGTTTATTTATTCCTATTATGTATGTTCCTATCAATATAACTCTCAAATAATAAACTGTCAAATATTTACCAGTGAAGAATGAAAAATATTTGGCCATAACATAAATGATTGTAGAAGCTCCAACCTCTAACCTTCTATAAAAGAATGGATAATTTTATGTCAGTGGGAAATATATATATATAGGTATATATGTATATATTTATATCACTTTTATCTATAAGAATCAGGGAAGAGAGAAAGGATAGATTTAGTGTGTGAAATATTGCTAGTTCTTTTAGATATGAAATAAATAGTCTCTGATTGATTCTATTCAGTAAATCCCAATAAGATACTTTTGTATATACAAAAATCCAGAACTGAAGAGTAAAAAGAGTTTATTCAGCTATATGATGAAATAGAGGAGCCAAAGCCATAAAGCATTGGAGAAGGGAGAAGCAGATTAATCACTTGTTCAGTAGCAAACAATGTCAGGGTAGTGAGGGGATGCTATAGAAATGGATAATGAGAACTTCCTAATAAACTGGCTGAAAGAAAAAATGATAGGTTCAATTTTAAGGACTTTTATATTGGAAACCAGGATGATCTTTTTATTGCCCCTGGAAACTCAATTAAAACACACTGTGTTCTTTATCTAGTTTTGAGTATCTGGTTCAATTAGTTCAATTAACTGTTGTCACAAAGTTTTGATTAAAAAACCACCACAAAATCTCAGTGATATACAGAAATTCATGTTTGCTTCTTCTTTGTAAGTGTGGTTGGCTGAGCCAGACCTTACTTATATAAGCTAAGACTTAGCTGTATTCCTGTGCTATTTGCTTATATCACTGAACTAGCTTAAGCACTTTTTTTGATGGAGACAAATTTTAAAAAATGTGCAGCAATTCTTGAGGTGTAGAGTTGAAGTTGGAATGCAATTACCACTGTGTTTTCATTATTTTATTGGTCAAAGCAATTGAAAACCCCAAGCGCAAATTCAATGGATGGAAAAAAATAATCTTGACTTTAGGAATACCAAAAAATTCTAAGGAAAAAATCATGTGTAAAGATACATTAGCCAGAAAAATTACATAAAACTATTTCATATTTGTCTTTCTTGTCCCCACATTGGATTAAAAGATAATATACCTTTTTTTTCTAATTCTCATCTCAGTTGTCTCCCCTGGAATGTATCATCATACTGAAAGAAGTATCAGGTATCACAATAAAGCGTAATAAGTGAGTCTAGATATATTTAAAACAAACCTCAAGTATGAGAGTTACCAGAAGGTCCATTTTGAGTTACATTTGTAGGATAAGCCTGAGGTGATTATGATTTCACACACAACACAGATTCTTTCTTGAAACAATTTTTATTTAGATAACTAAGGAGGCCATGTGTACAACTCTATGCTGTTCACATCTAAATGAATGATATTGGGTACTAATAGAAGAATCTCATCTTAACACTGCTTCATATTCACAAGTAACTCTCAGGAATCATTTAGAGACTGAAATTACACTTACAACCCTTACATTTTAGATAGAAAATGAATGTAAAATACTATATAAACTTTTAAATTGTGAAAGTTTTTTATTTTTTCCTTCATGTAGCAGGCAAGGAAGTAGTCTACTTGTTCTTATGTGAACCAATATAAAAAAGATACAGTTTAAGTGTCCATCAAGTTAAGGATGGGTGAGAGAAATGAGGTACATATGCACAATGGAATACTGGTCAGCCATAATATGCATAGATGTGGCAGAAAAGTACACTTTAAATGGATTGAAGAGGGATGGAGGGATTGGTTGGAGGTGGGGGAGGAAAACTGGACTAGGGAGAGTTCTGGGGATTGAATTGGAGTGGATTGTGTACTGTGCTTTAGTGATAATGTCAGAATGTATCCTGGTGTTGTATAAAAATAAAATAAATTTAATAAGAAAGAAATCCTGCCATTTGTGACAACATGTTTGGAAGTAGATCATTATGTTATATGAAATAAGCTTGTCACCGAAAGACAAGTAGCACATGATCTCACTTGTGTGGATTAAAAAAAGGTAATACTAAAAATTTGAGGATAGAATGGTAGTTAGCAGAGTCTGGGAAAGTAGGGGGAGGGATGAAAAGTGGTTGATCAATGGGTACTAATTTCTAGTTAGGAGTGAGAAATTCTTGTGAAGTATTGCATAGTCGGGTGATTGTAGATAGCTATAGGCATACTTTACTCTTCACAAAGCTACATGAAATGCTTTTAAATGTTTTCACCACAAAGAATTTGTAAATAATGAAGGGCATAGATTTGTGTAACCTGATTTAAATTATATACAATGCAAACACATAACGAAACACCCCATGGTACCCCATAAATATGTAACTCTTTGAAATTTTTCTTGTGTAAGTTTAAAAATAAAAGATACACCTCAATAAATCAGTGGTTATAATCTATATTCAGCTAACAGTGAATCAAGAAAAAAAAGGGATTATGTTGGAATATTTCAGTGTAGTAGAGATTACATCCAAAAGAATTCCTGGAGACAGCTTTGAAAGGTGTTAGAGAATAAATAGGAATTGAGACTTACACATCATCAGCTTCCCACAAAATCAATATAGAAAAAAAAGATGAAAGTTGTCATGTGCACAGAAGTATATTGAAGACTCTGAGGTTATTTGCTAGAAGTTATCAATAGACTCGGCCATTAGAGAGGACGATATTATGTCTTTTGAAATCAAATGGATGGAGATGGATAGAATTATGCTTAGTGAAGTCTCCCA
>PVKS010036318.1:0-19439 GCA_004027875.1 Aplodontia rufa | reverse complement strand
CCTGATTTCTTCTTGAGTGGACTTTTTTGCTGGAGTATAGGAAAGCTAATGATTTATTGGTTTTGATCTTATAGCTGGCCACTTTGCTGAAATCACCTATAAGCTCTACAAGCTTTCTGGTCGAGGTTATTGGGTTTTCTAGGTATAGAATCATGTCATAGCAAATAGAGACTGCTTAACTTCATCTTTTCCTATACGAATTCCTTTGATTTCCTTGTCTTGCCTGATAGCTCTTGGCAAGGGTTTCAAGGACTATATTGAATAACAATGGTGAAAGTGTACAACTTTGACTTGTTCCTGAATTCAGTGGAAGTGCTTTCAGTCTTTCTCCATTGAGCATAATGTTGGCTATGGGTCTGTCATAAATGGATCTTACATAATTAAAGTATCTTACCTTGATCCCTATCTTCTCCAGAGTTTTGAGTATAAAAGGGTGTTGAATTTTATCAAAGGCCTTTTCTGTGCGGATTGAGATGATTATATGATTTTTATTTTTAATTCTGTTTAAATGATGAATTACATTTATTAATTTGCATATGTTGAATCAGCCCTGTTTTCTTGGAATGAAGCCCACTTTATCTTAATGTATTTTCTTTTTAATATACTTTTGGATCTAATTTGCTAGAATTTTATTAAGGATTTTTGTGTCTATGTTCATCAGGCTAATTAGTCTGTAGTTTTCTTGATGTGTCTTTGTTGGGTTTTGGTATCCGTGTTATATTTGCTTCATAAAAAGTATTTGGGTGTACTCCAACACTTTCAATTTCGTGGAAAAGCTTGTAGAGAATCAGTGTTAATTCTTCTGTAAAAATTTGGTAGAATTCTGCCATGAATCCATCAGGTCTTGGGATTTTCTTTTCTTGGAAGGCCTTTGATTGCTGCTTTGATTTCACTATCTGAGATAGGATGGATTACATTTTCAATGTCCTCTGGTATTAGTATGGGAATCCCATATGTGGCCAAATATCTGTCTGTATCTTCCAGATTATCAAACTTGGCAGAGTATATATAATTTTTCAGAATAAATTCTGATAATCTTCTGAATTTTGTTTGAGTCTGTGGTGATATTTTTGTTTTCATCTTTGTTTTTGTTGATTTGCTTCACTTCATTCTTCCTTTTGGTGAGGTTGGCAAGGGGTCTGCTGATCTTGTTTATTTTTTCAAAGAACCAATCTTGTGTTTTTGTGATAATTTGTATTTTTTTGTTGTTGTTGTTCTCAATTTCATTGATTTAAGCTCTTGTTTTTGTTATTTCCTATCTTCTATTAGATTTGGGATTGGATTGTTCCTCTTTTTGCAGGAATTTGAATTGGAGCATAAGACTATTTATTTGGGCTCTTTCCTGATTTTTGATGAAGGCACTCAGTGCTATAAATTTACCTAAGAATGCCTTCATACTGTCCCAGAAATTTTGATATCTTGCTTCATCATTCTCATTCATTTCCAAGAATTTCTTGATTTCTGATCTCATTACCTCTTTTATCCATTCTTCATTTAAGAGGGTATTATTCAACTTCCAAGTATTTGAGTATTTTCTGTTGTTTTGCTTGTTGATTGCTAAGATCATATCAACTTTTTTTGTATTTGTTAAGGTTAGCTCTGTGGACTAGGATGTTATCTATTTTGGAGAAGGATCCATGAGCTGCTGAGATGAAGATAAATTCAGCCAATTTAGGACGGAATATTCTTTAGATGTCTATTAAGTCTAATTGCTTAATAGAGTTGGTCAAGTTGGAGAGATCTTTGTTGATTTTTTGCTTTCATGATCTGTCTAATATTGATAATGGTGTATCGAAGTCCCCCAGTATTATTGTGTTGAGGTCAATGAGGGGTTTAATGTCCTAGAGTATTTTTTCCATATATTTGGAGGGGTTGTAATTGGGGGAAAATGTTAATTTTCATTAACATAATCATTATGTCTTCTTGATGAATTGTCTCTTTTAGTATGATGTAGTGCCCATCTTTATCCTTTCTGACTAGTTTTTTTTAATCAAAATTCACTTTATCAGATATTAGGATTGCAATGCCACCTTGCTTTCTTGGACCAGAGGCCTGGTAGACATTTTGCCAATCTTTCACCTTAAGTCTTTGTCCATTTTTGATTGTGAGGTGTGCTTCCTGTAGAGAACGTATTGTTGGATTTTGTTTTTTGATCCAGTTAGCCAATCTGTGTCTTTTAATTGGGGCATTGAGACCATTCACGTTCAGAGTTAGAATAGATATGGGAATCTGACTCTCAGACGTTGTGACTATTGCTGTGTTTTGTGCCATCTTGGATATTTTTGATGTGTATTGTGGTTATAGACAATCTCTTATTTAAGGGTTAAGGGAATTATTAACATATTCTTCTGAATGAAGAATGTCCTTGAGAATATTCTGTAATGCAGGGTTTATGTTCATGTGTCTTGCTAGCTTGAATTTATCATTGAAGTATTTAATTTCCCTGTAACATTTAAAGCTGAATTTTGCAGGGTATATTATCTTTTGCTGAAAATTATTTTCTTTCAAGGTTTGAAAAATATTGTTCCAAGCTCTTTTGGCCTTCATTGTCTAATCTGAAAAATCCATATTGATCCTAATTGGTCTGCCTCTGAATGTGATTTGGAGCTTTTTCCTAGCTGCTTTTAGAATTCTCTCTTTAATTTCTCTGTTATTAATTTTATATATGATATGTCTTGGTGAATTTCTCATTTGGTTAGGTCTTTTTGGTGTCCTATAGGTGTCTTGGATTTGATATTCTGGGTCAATTTTGATATGAAGAAAATTCTCCTTGGCAATTTCACTTAGAAGATTCTTAAAGCCCCTTGTTTGTTGTTCAATGTTTTTTTCAATCCCAATTATTCTCTTGTTATTTCTTCTTATCTTGTCAAATACTACTTGGAAATACTGATCATGTACAATAAGTTTCTTTTCTTGTCTGTCCTCCTTGAACTTGACATTTCTCAGCCTGTCTTTGTTATCTGATGTATGTTCTTTGAGGGCTGAGGTTCTATTTTTTGTTGAGTTTACTCTGATATTAGTATCTTCCAATGAACATTTGATTTGGTTGATAGTATTTTTCAATTCTGAGAGCTCAGCTACATCTCTTTTCAGGGTATCTATCTTTGTATAAATATGGTCTCTCATCTCCTGAAATTGTCTCTTATCTCTTTCCTTAATTCTTCTTTCAACTCTTTGATTGAATTACTAATCATAATGTTTTTCTAAGTTCTCATCAAGGACCCTGATCATGGACTCGTTGGATGGAGAGCTGTAAGGTTGAGGTGGGGAGTTATTTCCCTTTTTCTTCATTTTCAGATACAGGGGTTTGGCTTGTAGTCTGACAGAGGGGGTTATTGGAGCTTCTTATGTCTTTGCTTAGTTGGGATGAGGTCCTATTTGTATAGCAGAGATCATTGGCTGCCAGGCAAATCAGTGAAGTATTGTGACCCTTTAGGTGCATATATCAGACAGTTTGAATTGAAACAGTTATAATGGTGATTAGTACCTATAGGAGCAGTTTTCTTCCATGAGCGCTCTCACCGTATACCACGATAGCAAGTAAATATCCACCACAGGACCTCTGTAGGTGGAGAGAACTAATGTCTAGAGTTCCAAGGAAATGAGGTAGGAAAGTATTGTGGAACTTGTGACTTAGGATAAAGAGCTACCAGTATTAGTATGGTGTAGGCTATTCAATTAATAAGGAAAAGGAGTGGGAGTGCTGGCTTGGTGGTTAAGGTGCTTGACTTGCATGCGCAAGTACACGGGTTCAAATCCCAGCACCCACATACACAACTAAGTGTCAGAGCAAAGAAAGCCATGTGAACAACTCAATAAAAATGGATTCTCTCTGTCTGTCTGTCTCTCTCCCTGTCCTTCTCTCTTTAAAAAAAAAAAGAATAAGGAAAAGATAGAAATGGGATGTGAGTGGCATCAAGACTTTGAGGATGAGAGAGAACAGAATACAGTTTAAGAATTGACAGAGTACAGGCAAGAAGAGGTTAGTATGGAGCATGGTTCTCTTGAACTCAAGGAGACTCAGGGATAGTTTGCTCTCAAGAAGAGTTTCCCTGGTCAGACCCCAACACTATGGAGACAGCACTAGAACACAAGAAGACAGAGTGACAGTAAAAAGCAACCACCTAGACCCCCAAATGAACAAAAAATATATACATCTGAGAACACCAATTTCAGTAATAATAGCAATAAAAAGTGTTAAAAATAAAAAATTAAAATAAGAATAAACAACAACAATGGCAACAACAACAAAAAAGGAGTTGGGAAGGTTCTGAGTTTTTGACACCTGGGTCAATATGTACCTTGAGGGAGTGTGTTCATAGCTGATTTCTAGCTGTAGTCTCTTCCCAGTTGAACTTGTTGGAGGGAATGAAATTTGGTAATCTTAGGTGACAGTGGGTTTCCCAGAATGTCTCCCAATATTTTTCTCCTGTAGTGGGGTAGTAAGCAATGCCCTTCCCTGCTTCCCGTGAGAGTAGAGTTCAGGGCCACCTGAGTTGCACTCTTGGGCAGATTATTTTCTGCCTGACCAAACTCCTGACCCTCTTAAGCCAGGGACCCAGGAGCTATTGGGAGTTATGTGGATCCTGGGGTAGATGTATGGGACTCTGACTGTTCCAAGGAAAGTGGCCAGCCTGCAGTTAGCTTTCCTGGGATTGCTACTGCCCCACTCTTGGATGTCTTGTGATTGTCAGTGGCCCCAAGAAATTCTGTGTGGAGTTGTCACAGTCACAGTAAGGGAAGACAAGCATGATGGAGATACCAGCCTAACTAGATAGTGTTTATGTAGGTCTCAAATACAACCACTACAGGAAATGGAAGCCCAGTCCCACCTGATGAACTCAGGACCTATGGAATCTTAACCGTGCATAGAAATCAGAAACTGAAAGTGTGGGAAAGCACTGCTTCCAGGCTAACCCTTTTGTTCGAAGGTCTCTGAGTCTGATGCTAGTCCCTGCCTTGTTCAAGAGTTTCAGTCAGTTTCTTAAGTAGGTACAGCCAGAGACCACCCTGGCTATGTATGCCCTATTGAGCAGAGTTCTGATCACAGACTCCTCCCATTCGGGCATGTAAGAATGTGGGCAGGAAGCATCCAAATGCATGTCCCAAGAGCAGGAGAGAGGATTCCCAGTCCCACACAGCCCTCTGGGGAGACAGCCAGGACACAGAGCAATTGGAGCTGTTTCTCTGCTCCTCCAGACTGAGGTCCCTAATCCATGGTGAATCTCATTGGTCTGGTTTTACTTTTGAAGAAGGAATGTCCAGCCCTGCCCTCAGAGAAGTCTGAAGATGGCAGTGCCGCATGGCTTATTTGCATGAAAAGATGTAGGGTTCTTAGTTTGTGCAAGTTACATCACCTGTAGGGCTGCTGACACGGCTGCCACAGACTGAGCGCAGGATTCTGCTTGGGCATTCACAGCTGTGTCTGAGTTAAATTACTTATGTGCTGCTTCCTCTCCCCTGGGATAAATCCTCTCCCCTTGGCTGTGAAGCCAGCGGTGTGGGGCAGTGTAACTATCAGCCTGCTTAAGCTCAATATTATTAAGGTACTTTCCTTTGATTGCAATGAATTAGGGGAGAGGGTCCTCCCCTCACAGAGAACAGCACTATTCCTACTGTTTGTGACCACGTCCAGTTTCTATGGCGCAAAATTTGCTCGGGAGTGCTGGGTGACTGCTGCTGCTGGAGTGGGCGCCATGCTCCCTCTTCTATAGCTGTTTATATTAAAGTCATATAATAGATACTTTTAAATGTTTTTCACCCCTTTATTTGGTTTATAAAATTTTTTGAAAGTTAGTGATTTTCTTTTATTTTACCATTACTTTCTCTCTTCTCCCTCTAAGAGCCATATTCTTTTTATCTCTATTTCTGCTTATTTTTTCCCCTTTGTAGCTGCAATTTGCTACCTCTTCTCCTTTTCCTCTGTTCACTTTTTGACTATTTTTTCTTTTGCCTTCCTACCCCATTTTCTTTGCTCTTAATGAACTATAATTTTCTTTTAAAAATATTCAGTTTATGTAATTACTGTCCCCATCATTCATGCTGTAGTTATTAGTAATGTGGGCATAGTTGATATCTGCTCTTTACATTAATGCTAGATCTAATGTTTGGCTTTTTAAAATTGTGTTGCTGTTATCGCTAAACCTACCATTCCTCTTTTTGTGATAGTGTTGTCATAGTAGGCAGCAAGAATTTATTTTAATGCAATACAATAATTTTTTTCTGTTGTTGCTGTCATGTTTTATGCCCCACCTTCTCCATTTTCCAGAGCTGCTAGGAAGAACCTGGGACACAAATTCACAGGGTAGAGACTCTGCTGCTGAGCTACATCACCAACAGTCCTGAATAGCACTCCTTGCACTACATACAAACTAACCAGACTCCATCTTTAAAATATTTTAACATATAGAATAGGGAAGACATATATGATCAACCAAACTGAGCTATAAGGACATAGAAAACCTGAATAGAGGAAAAAGTAGTGAGATTGAATCAATAAAAAAATTTCCCAACAAAGCAAAGCCCAAGGCTAGATAACTTCACTGCTGAATTTTACTAAAATGTTAAGAACTAACACCAATTCTTTTCAAACTATTCCACATAACTGAAGGGAGGGAGCCCTTTTAATCTCTTGTACTAGGCTAAAATTACCCCATAACCAAAACCAGACAAGGACATAATAAAAAGAAAAACATATAGACAAAGTGACAAAGTAGCAAATTGAATTTTAACAGCTCCTAAAAAAGATAATTTATCATGATAAAGTTGGCTTCATTTCAGAAACCAAAGCATGATTCCAAATATGCAAGTCAATAAGTGAAATGCATCATATCCACAGAATGAGGGGAAAATCATGATTATCTCAATAGATGCAGAAAAAATAAATGATAAAGTCCAACATCCCTTCGTGATAAATATGAACAAATTAGGTACAGAAGGAACAACCCTGAGATAATAAAGCTCCTTTACAACAAGTCCACAGCTAATATATTACTGCATAACCAAGAACTAAAAGCTTTCCAAGTTGTGGAACAAGACTATCGTGTTGTTTCACTACTTTTATTCAGCACAGCTCTGGAAGTCCTAGCTGGAGCAATAAGGCAAGAAAAATAAAGAAAGTACTTCTAAATTTGAAAAGAAGTAGTTAAATGAAGTATGTCTACAAATTATATGATTTTGTCTATAGAAAGACCTAAAGACTCCACTAAGATGCTAGGAATACTAAATAAACTCAGTAGAGTTTCATTATATCAAGGCATCACACCAATTTGTGTGATTTTTGACACAAAAAAAATCAGTAGGTATTCTACCAACAATGAATTTGTTGAGAAAGAATCATGAATGCAATTCCATTCTCAATACATAAAAATGAAATAAGTAGGAATAAAGATCACGGGGATGAATATTACAAAACACTGATGCAAGAAATTAATGAGGACAGAAAAAAGGAGCAATCTTCCATGCTCATGGATGGGGATAGTTAATATTAAAACGTCTGTATTACCCAAAGTGATTCACAGATTTAATGCAATACTCATCAAAGTAAAAATGACATTTTTCACAGAACTAGAAAAAAAAATCCTAAATCTCATATGGAAATACAATAAACCTGAATAGCCAAAGGTATCTTGAGAAAAAATTAAAAAGTGGAAGATATCACAATACCTAATTTAAAACACACTATAGCAACATAGTAGCTAACAATATGGTATTTACATAAAAACAGAAGCATAGACCAATGGATAGAGGGTCCATAAATAGATTCATGCATCTATACTGAACCAATCTTTTCCAAATCACAAAACACAACACTGGACAAAGACCAGTCAGTTTGATAAAGGGTGCTGGGAAAACTGAGTATCCACATGTGGAAGGCTGAAACTTGATTCTTATCTCTCTCTCTCTACAAAAACCTACTCAAGATGGATCAAAGACCAAAGTATAAGATCTGAAATTATAAAACTACTAGAGGAGATAATAGGGGAAACACTTCAAGATATTGGCACAGGAAATTATTTTCTGGATAAGACCAAAAAGCAGAGGAAACAAAAGCAAAAATTGAGAAATGGGACTACATCGAATTAAAAAGCTTCTGCATTGCAAAGGAAGCAATCAGCAGAGAGAGAAGTCAGTGTAGCCCACAAAAGAAAATATTTGCCAACTATTCATCTGATAGATGGTTAATATCCAGAAATTCTTCATAGCAACAAAAGTGAAGTAATCCAAATTTAAGAGCAAATATCTAAATAGACATTTCTTAAATGCAGAAGTATAAATGGTCACATAAGTAATCATCAGAGAAATGCAATTGAAAACTACAATGAGATATCATCTTATCTCAACCAGAAGATTATAGTTAAGCAAAATAAAAAAAAAACAAAAAAATAGCATGCTCATGAGAATGTGGATAAAACAGAACTCTTAGGCACTGTCCATGGGAATGTAAATTAATATAAGCACTATGAAGAAGTGTGGAAATTCTTCAAAAAACTAAAAATAGATCTATCATATTCAGCTATCCCACTTCTGGGCATATATCCAGAGAAAATGAGATCAGCATACAAAAGGGATCCCTGAACACTCATGTTTATTACATCACTATACCCAATTGCTAAGATAAGCAATCAGCATAGATGTCATTAGAAGATTAATAGTTAAAGAAAATGTGGAATATATAAACAATGGAATATTACTAAGCAATAAGAAGAATGAAATTCTGTCCTTTGCAGTAAAATGGATGGAACTGGAAAACATTATATTAAGCAAAATAAACCAAATGCAGAAAGACAAGAACCCAATGTTCTCATGTTCTGTCTCATATGCGGATGTAAAAATATAAAAAGCCAAGTCAACCTAAATGTAGCACAGTGACTAATCTAATAGAGTGTGAGGTTTTTTTTCCTTTTTTGTAGGGGAGGGTGTGTACATGGAGGTTGAGGTAGATCCCATGCATGCTATATGTATAGAAGCATCATATTGAAACTCGTTGATAAAAATCATTGCATGTTCTAAAGTTTAAAAATGAAAGTACTATAGGATAAATTGTAATGTTATACAACCTAATACATTTTTAGAGATGTTTTGGGAAGGGGAGGTGAGGGATAAAGGGTATTTGGGGGGGCACTCTTGGGGGTAAATCTAACCTTCAGAATCTATATACATATGATATTATTTTATTAAAAACTTATATGATCAACAAATAAATTTCTCAATAAAAAATGAAAGTACCAAAAATAAAGTATTACTAAATGTAACTAGGTGTATAATCTATAAGAGAATATATTTGTCATTTTTTCCTTTAGCTGATTTAAAAGTATATTAAATTTTAAGCAATATATATACAATTGTATTGTTGTGTTTATAACATAGAAATGCAGCATACTAGAAAATAACACAAATGAGTTCAGAGAGAAAAATTGTAGTGGTATATTAAATGACATAATAGTAAATAGAATTCAAAGCAACAACTGAAGACAGCTACACATGGTAAAGCTAATACAACAATATAGCTATGTACACTTGCTTCATTACACATAAAATTATGTAAAGAATTAAAACAGTGTTATTGGGATTGTAACATACTTAACACTAATAGTACAAAACATCAGAAAGGAAATTATGCCATGTAGGAGTATTTCTAAATTCCATTGACAGTAGATTAATAGAAATCTGTAAAAGAAAAGTCTAAGTGATGTGTATATTGTAGGACTTATAGTAAACATTAAGAAAATAATTCAGAAATAGTATGAAAAAATAAAATTAGAATGTCACATGAGAATATATCCAGTTAATGCAAAAGAAAGCACTAAAATATGAATAGTAAGTAAAAATGGCATGAGACATATAAAACCAGAACCTAAATGGCATCCTTAAATTCAAATGTATCAATAACAATGTTCAATTTGAATGGATTAAACAGTCCAATCACTAGGAAGAGACTGTCAGACTGAATTGAAACAAACAAAATCGATCTATATACCATCTGGAAGAGAGATATTTTAGATTCAAAAATATAATTAAATTGAAAGTGAAAGGAAAAATATAGAACAGTCATAAGAAAGCTGGGGTGACTATATGAATATCACGCAAAATGCTATTAGAAACAGAAGTATTTAAAATCATTAAAATGTCAAGGCATCAGACAGATATAACCATTATAAACAGACATATATACCTAAATAACATATCCCCAAATTCATGGAGCAAAACCTAACAGAATAAAAGAGAAACACAATAGTAATAGTTGGAGACTTAAGTCTCTTCTGTTTAAATAACAGAACAGCTAGGCAGATCACCAAGAAAATGCATACCTTGAAAAATGTTACAAACAAATTAGATCTAACACACATCTTTAGGTCCTCCACACAACAAAGCAAAACATACATTCTTTTTAAGAGTGTGTGAAAAATCCCTCAGCATAGACCATATTCTAGGCTATAAAATAACACTCAAATTTGATAGGATGCAATGATACAAAAATGTTCTTCAACCACAACTGAATGGAATGTAAATCAACTAAAGGAATTTAGGAAACACACACTTTTGGTGTTAAATTACTAGTAGATCAAATAAGAAATCACAAATGAAAATTATAAAGTACTTTAAACGTAATAAAAATAATAAACAGCACACCAAAACTTATGCAGTAAAACAGTGCTTAAAAGAAAAAAATTAGTTGTTGATTCCTGTATCATAACCAAAACCAAAAACCAATCACCTCCACAAACAGCTAAAAAATCTAACAAAATTTTACATATTAGGAATACTGTGGAAAGAAAAATCTGTGGTTATTAGAAATATGGAAATAGTAAAGATTAGAATGACAGTTAATGAAATAAAGAAAAACCGTGGACTAAAATCAATGAAACCAAAGTTTTTTCATTGAAAAGATCAGTAAAATTGGAAATTTTTTTAGCCAAAGCAACCTAGTTAAAGGGTAGAGAACAGGCTCATATTACTAAAATCAGAATTTTAGACATCATTATCACCTTGCAGAAAAAGACTAAAGAGGAGTATAACACTATGAACAAATGTATGCCAGAAAATTAGATAGTGTAAATGGAATAGGAACTTCCCTGTAAAGACACAGACTAATAAAACTTTTTTTTTCAGTTTAAAAGGTTAAAAACTTTATTTAGTTTTCAGGGAAATATAAGATGCACGTAAACATAAAATACAAAACAAAACAACCCAAATCTTATAATCTAGTAGCATGCCAAGACACAACATTTCTGCAGACCAAAGAGTCCCATCAAAGTGATAAAGGACACCTGGAAAGTGGCAGGCCAAGGGGCTGGGTCCCTTCCCCAAGGACACTGCATTTTTTGTGATGAGATTTAACAACAATAAAAAAATTAATAAAAACCCTACTTTTAAAAACATCAGAAACATGGAGATAGTTTAGCACCACCATTGATCCTGGAAATATTTTAGCACTCACACATTTAATTTCCTTTTCTCCAGTTCTCTGCTGAGGGGGAAGAGGGAAAAACCCAGAGGATGGGCTTCTCCTGACTTCATGAAGCTCACTAAGAGTTGGATGGGGCTGAGTGGACACTGAAGCAATTCCATGGAATTCTGGAGCCCAGTGATGTCCACCATTTCACTTCCGACCATGCAGTCCACGGTCCAGGGATGGCCACTCAATGTCATGCTCAGAAGTCATCTTCCTGTAGGCCTCTCAGAACCTGGAAGAGCCACCCATTTGAAGAAAGAGAAAATATTAATGCACCTTCACCAAAAAGTAGTCATTAAAATCTTCCAAAAAAGGAATGTTAAGGCTGTTTAATAGCAAATCTTACTGAATATTTATGGAAGAACTAATAATTTTAAAGAAAATCCTCCAAAAAATTGAAGAGGGAGGAATATATATGCTTTTTGTTCATTCTATGAGGCATATGTTACCCTGATACAAAAAATAAAACACATTAAAAAAAAGAAGACTACAGACAAATATCTTTCACAAATACAGGTAAAAAAGTTCCTTAACAAAATAAACTTTTATGTAGAATTCTTTGTAATATATTCACACATGCAGAATTAAACAATAAATAGAAAATAAGTGGAGTAGAGGAAGAGTACTGAGGGAGGAGGTAAAGGAGAATTATTGGAGAGCGAAATGAAGCAAATCATATATGCATTTATGAATATGTCAAAATGAACCACACTATTAATATTTAAAAAATCTTGCAAATCAAATTGAACAGCACGTTTAAAAGATCATACACCACAATCAAGTTGGCTTTATTCCAGGGATGCAAGTATGGTTTAAAATATGCAAACTGATAAATGTAATACAACACATGAATATAATCAAAGATAAAAATCACATGATCATCTCAATAGATGCAAAGAAAGGCTTGATAAAATTTAACATTCTTTCATATGAACCCTGAATAAATTAGGTATAGAAGGGCCATACCTAAACTTTATAAATGCTCCTTATGACAAATCCATGGCCAACATCATATTAAATGGGGAAAGTAAAGCATTTCATATATCATAAATAAGAGAAGGATATCCATTCTCAAGTATTTAATATATTAATAGAAATTTTAACATGAGTATTAGGCAGAAGAAAGAAAAAGCAAATAGGAAAGAATGAAAATTACAGAATACAAAAAAAAAGAAATTGAAGGAAGGAAACAATAGCAGGTAGAAAGAACTTCCATGTTAATGAGAGAATTAATATTGCTAAAAAGTCCAACCCAACTGATTCATAGATTCATTGCAATCCCCATCAAAATGTCAATGGCATTCTTTACAGACCTAGAGAAAGAATCCTAAAATTCAAGCAAGTTCAAATACCCCGAAGAGCCAAAATAATCCTGAGCAAAAAGAGTGATGCTGGAGATATCACAGTGCTTGATTTCAAAACATACCATATGAGCCATAGTAGCAAAAGTAGCAGGGAATTGGCATAAAAAAGACATTTAGACCAATAGAACAGAACAGAGAACACAGAAATCAATCTACACATCTACATCCAGTTGATTCTTGACAAAGGTGACAAAAACATTGGAGAAAGGAAAGCCTCTTGAACAAATGGTATCCATACGTGAAAAAACTCCACACCTCTCACCCTGTGCAAAAATCAATTCAAATGAGTCAAAGACCTTAATCATCAGAAAGTTTAAAATTACTAGAGGAAAACATAGGAGAAATGCTTCAAAATATTGGCAGTCAATGATTTCCTGCATAGGACTCCAATTGCACAGCAAAGAAAAGTGACAATTAACAAAAATTTGATTATATCAAACTGAAAATCTTCCGCACAGCAGAGAAAGCATCAATACAGTGAAGAAAAAACCTACAAAACAGGAAAAAATTCACCAGCTATTAATCCAACAGAAAATCAATATCCAGAATATAAAAAGAACTAAAAAAACTTAATAAAAATGCTTCAATCAAACAATGGACAAATGATCTGAATAGACACTTCCAAACAGAAGAAATACAAGTAGCCAATATGTGAAAAAATGCTCAATATCATTAACCATTAGAGAAATTTAAATCAAAACTGTAATAAGATTCCATTTCACCCCTATTAAAATGGCTATTAAAAACGATGTGATGTTGTGGAGAAAAAGGAATACTTATATGTTGTTGGTGCAAATGTATTATTGCTGTATGTAAAAACATTATGGAGTTTACTAAAAAAACATATAGTAGTTCTATTTTTAGGTTTTTTAAAAATTGTACCAGAAGTTACCTTTGAGTCATAGACCTAAATATAAGAATTAAAACTAATAGAGCTCTTTGAAGAAAAGAGAGGAGTATTTTCACTTACTGATCTTGGGTTAAGCAAATTTTCTGAGATAAACTCCAAAACACAAGTCACAAAAGAAGAGACTGATAAATTGGACTATGGTAATATTAAAAAATATTTGTGCTTCAAAGACCACCATAAATAAAAGGAAGAGAGAATCATGGAAGAAAAGAAAATATATGCAAATAATATTTTTAACCAGAGATGTGAATCTACAACATAAAACTGATAATTTTTACATCTCAATAATAGAAAAACCACACAAGTAAAAGTGGGTAAATGATTTGACAAGATATTTCAATAAGCATCTAAGATAATACTCAACCTCATTAACCATAAGAGAAATTTGAGTCAAAATTGCATCAAAACAGCAATAATAATAAAGGAAAGATAATAAGCATCACTATTGCAACCTTCATAAATTGCTGGTGGGAATGTAAATAGTACAAACACTTGGAAAACAATTCAGTAATTGCATGATTTTATGTATATTTAAGTCCAACATGGACACATCTATAAGAACAGAAAGCAGATTAATGATTACCTATATTGGGGAACTGATGGTGAAGTATGGGTGGTAATGGGTGGTGGAGGAATGGATATAGGGTTTCTTTTGAGGGTTATAAAATGTTAGATTGTAGTGTGCAACTCTGAATAATTAAATTTGTCAAATTGTACACTTTAGATGGATGGATTGCATCATATGTGATTATCTCAATAAAGCATTTTTAATAAAAGCAGTGTCCAAAGGGAAAGTTGGAATTGAAATCCAAGTTTTTATTTCAAAGAAATATTAATCTAAAAGGTTTGATTAGAGAGACGGCAACCAAAGGCAATGAAGACAGCACACTGTTAACACTTATCACCTAAAGAGAGTACCCTAAGGATGGAGCAAAACTGAAATTCCAGAACCAAAACTCTTAAGCACCCAGGAGATTACTGATTTTTTCTATGATTAGCAAAGATAAAGGATGAACAACAGCATAGCTGGGGGCCTGATTCTCCTTTTTTCAGTTCTGGGATGCCATTTAGTTTGGCATTGAATAATGCTAACTGCATACAAGGCACATTAGTAGAGGGAAGTCATTGAGTTTGGTGATCTCTTACTTCTTGCTGTCTTGCTAGCCTAAAGCTCTATCTTCTCAAATGATTAATGTCCACTATTCATCCCAGCTGTGACCCATAAATTACAGGGTAATTTACAATAAATAATCTAAAAGACCAGGTATAGTCATCTAAAAGCAGTCCTAGATAAGAAATCATTGTAAAGCAACCCTTAAGATTTCTCATTTATCCTTTAGCTAGTAAATTCCACCAGTAAATATTTGCATGGAGGTCCACTTGGGATTAAAATTGACTGAGGCATCCCTGAAGATGACCTAGTTATGGTAATGTTTTTTTTCTGTAGTCAAAAGGCCTATTAGGGTGCCTACAGCTCCTTTGGTCGGTGGAGAAGAGACTTGAGCGATTCAAATAACTATACAGCCTTTATTTTTCTCTTCAATCTTCACTTATATTTTGTATATCCAATATACAAAATGTATATATTATATCCAATAATATATATTCAATAATAATCAGTAGAGGATCTGCACTTTGTCTGTGGGACAACATAAACAAACTCAAGTATGAGTGCATTTGCAACTGTTACAAAGAATCCTGGTACTAAGAAAACTTTCTAACCCTCAAGAGTAAGCAATCCTGATGAGAAAATTCAAAAGCATGACACATGTCTGGAAAAGCTGAAGGGTATTGAATCTGGAGGTGAAAGAATTTGACTTACAAGAAAATGTACTTGCTACTGAGGGAGGATGATATCTTCAAATATCTGAAAGGCATGTCTATGGAGGTGGGATTTATAAGTGAACTGGGAAAACAATCAGTAGAACTAACATTATTTTGTAATTGTCAAAAGATCAACGGTGTTGTCTTAGGAGACAAGGAATTACCTATTTTGCAAGTAATGAAGCATAAAGTGTCTGCTTTCACAAAAGTACACTAGTACATGATGTGACCACTTTGGTCACTTTTTAAGAACAGTGCTTTCTCATCCCTGGTTACATATTACAGTAAACTAGAAAGCTTACAAAAAAGTATCAATGCTTAGACATTGCCCCACAACACATAAAATCAGAATCTTGGTAATACAGGCACAGTAATTTTAAAAACTTCCCAGGTGATTCACATGTGCAACAGGGATTGAGAATCCCTGGCCTGGAGGATCTTTCCTTCCATTCCACTCTTAACTGAAACCTACTTCACCAAGAAACCAAAGCATGGAACTATGTTACTGTACATACTGGTATACGTACAGGAGGATATAAAATAAATTACTATTTTAATTTCATCTGTATGTTTTTATCCTCCCCCAAAGTTCCTTTTCATCCCCCTAAAAAAACCTGATTACATTTTAAAACTTACATGCTCTCTTATGTGAAAATAGATCATATGAAGCTTTTATTTTCCTTGGAAAACCCGAGTCCATGAAGATTTCTAAACTACACTTATACTCTTCAATAATGAGGTAATTATTTTGCCAAGTGTTGGGCTGAGAGGTTTACCATGTGTGCAACACTGAATTAAATTGGTACACAGTAGATACGGCAGCTTTCATATTAGTTTATTAGATTTGATCTTTTGAAGTATTTTACCACTTGGCCATGAGCCCTTGAGTTCACTTTAATGAGTTCAGCCCTTTTTCAGCTGTGGCTTGAAAAATGGCTTCACTTCTTACCCTGCCTGTCAAATGATTGTGGGATCCTTGCTAATAATGCTTTTTCTTTTTGATAATTCCTGGGAGGAAAAATAAAACCTCCTTCAGTGAATTACTTCCATGGAATTTTCATTTAAATATTGCAGATGCATGATGAAGATTAGAAAACACCAGTATAAATCCTATTCCTGACGTTTATATAGAGAAAATTCACCCAAGATTTTGGAAGAGTTTAACATGCAGGAATGCACTTTATGATGCTGATAGCATTTCATACACATTTTAAGAGATGGGCAATGCTGTTTTATTCTGAAGCAGTGAATTTTAAAAGTCTAAGTTTTGTATCTAGTTCCCCATAGTACTGAGGAATCACTGTTCTTTAGCGTGGGATCTTGGACTGAAATGATGTCATTTACCAATATAGGCTTGAAGAATGGGTAACATTACAGAGGAACCAACTCTGTTCTCAATTCTTGATATAAATTATTTGTTCCATCAGACGTGGAAGGCAGCTGACATTCCTCATTTCTTTCTCTATGTGCTGTAGTGAGGTCATTTGCCCCAGAGCTTCAGAAAACGCATAAGCAGGCTGGACATAGTATAGTGTAATCATGTAATGAAAGAGAACAAAATTAGTCACTGAAACAACTGACTTGAAATAGCAGACTTGTATGGGAAAAGAGTTTCCTCTATGCTTGTCTTTCAGATGGTTCATCTGATGACAGAGTGAATATTTTCCTATAAAAAGACAAAAATACTGGATAACTGTGTGGAAAAGCATGAAATAAGTCATGTCCACATTAAAATTCTGTTTTGCTGTTTGGTCCAAATCTCTATAATTTTTTTGTACTTAATTAAGGACAGATCTTGGTAGAAAAGCTGAATTAGCCTGACCAGAAAGATGACGTATATTCGTAATTATTCCTGTTTTATTTGGTTGAATTACGTTATTTTGGTAATGTAATTAATACAAACCAGAAAGTTTGTATTCAGAAATCTCTTAAAGGAGGAATTCCTTTCTTTGGGAGCAATCCTGGAATAAGTAGTAAATGCTGTTCTCATTTTCTACTATTACTGATTTTCACACTTCGTCTCAAGATTTCCCCCATGTAGAAACCCAGAGGAATCATCTTTAATCTTCAGACATTTTCCTTTTCAGTCTTTCAACTAACCCTTTTATCTTTACGTATGTATATAAATACATATATGTACTTAGAGGCTTTGATGCTTATACTTCCATCTTATTCTGGAATGAATAAAAGGTGACTTTTGAAGAGACAGAAAATATGCCAAAATGAAAGTAGTAACACTATGAAAGAATAAAATATGGATATAGATTGGAGCATATAGTGGTTATAATATCCATATCCTAATAATAACATATATTAGGTTAATAAATTAGCTATTTATTTTACTGTAAAGGGCCAATTTAAAAAAATAGAACTGGTTAGTCATGCAATTCAAAGGTGCTATAATGTAAATCAAAGTCATTTCTCAGATGTGCAATTAATCTCAGTGCTGAGACTAGTTAATATTTTCCCCTCTGTATTTTTAAAAAGTGTGTATTTTATACAATCTGATAAGTTAAAAATGGCCTCAGGACATTATACCCATAGATAAATCTATTTTTTTTTCTTTTAGAACCAACAGATTTGGGGGGATATCAATCTATAGTGTGGCTAACTTTGATAGTGTTTCAACATATTTAATAATACTATTATTATTATTTGTGTATCCATGTTTAAATTAAATGGCCAACATATAAAGATCAAGAAAGGCTCAAGTTCAACAGACATGTAGGGCCTTCAGGTTAGTCAAATTCCTTCTACCCTATTCATGCATTAAATTTTTTCTGTGGCATTTTTGCATACATCGTAAGTAGTTTATATTTGAAAGGCCAACAACTGAGCTTTTATCATATGGACTAAAGTGATATGCATTATGAAAAATTCCTACCTTATTTAAGCTTGTTTTTAAGTTTCAGTTTATATTTTATTTCGAATGTTTAGGTCAGATCCCTCCCTGAACTGATAAAAGACTATGCCAATAGGATTTCTTGACTATCAGATGAAATTGGGAGAGAAAGAAAATAGTTAAAGATGACTCAACATTTTTCATTTAAGCCTCAAGAAGATGGGAATTGCTGCTACAGGAGATGTGGAAGATAACAGAGAGTGGGCAGGTGGGGAACAGATTTTGGAGGGAAGATAGTTTGGGATAAGTTAAACTTAATGACTCCATGACATCCAAGTGGAAAATTTGTAGAGGCAATTGGATAAAAGAGTGTGGGATTCAGGAGAATAGTCTGGTTAGGAATCAGGACTCTAAGAGTTCTGAGGTAAAAATGATATTTAAAATCATAGAGTAAATGAGTAACTGACTGAGTGTAATATGAGGAAGGAAAGGGGTCCCAGGTCTGAAATCTGAAGCATTTCAGTTTTAGGAGGTTAGAAAAAATGAGGACAGGGTACCAAATATTACATGGAGGAGAGACAGCTTATTCAACAAATGGTGCTAGACAAACTGGACAGCCACTTGCAGAAAGTTGAAATTAGACCCTTATCTTTCACCTTGCATGAAAATCAAATCAAAATGGTTCAAGGAGCTAGGAATTAAACCAGCTACCTTGCAGCTGATGGAAGAAAAATTAGGTTCAACACTTCAGCATTTGGGAGTAGGCAAAGGCTTTCTCAACATGTCTTCTAAAGTGAAGGAAGTAAAGTAAAAAATCAGTGATTGGGATGTCATAAAGCTAAAAACTTTTGCACTGCCAAGGAAATAATCAAATTAGTCAAGAGGTTTTCTACAGAATTGGAGAGAATCATGGACTGTGATTCCTCTGACAGGGGCCTCATATCCAGAATCTACAAAATCCTCAAAAATCTCAACTACAAAAAACACAAACAACCCAATCAATAAATGGGCCAAAGAACTAAATAGAAACTTCTCAATAGAGGA
>PVKS010036317.1:0-19444 GCA_004027875.1 Aplodontia rufa | reverse complement strand
GTTAAATCCAGATAAGATGTAATGCTTTACAATCTAATACTTTTTTTAGAGTTATAATGGGAAGGGGAAGGGAGGGATAAGGGAGGGTAATTCGGGGGGCACTCCTGGGGATAATTGCAATATCCAGAATATATGCATATTTTATACACATTTTATATTATTTTGTTAAAATCTTGTAAGGTTGCTCAAAATAAAAAATTAAAAAAAAATATATGGGAAAATACATACAGGAGTCCAAAATATATTTATGATTTTCCTGTTTTCCACTTTGCTCTCCCAACAGAATGTGATTTTCCCAAACTTTGATGATATCTTCACTTGTTTTTCTCTCAAGTTCTCTTTTTAGGGAAGTATTAAAAAACAGCACCTGTCCATTATTACATTACATCTCGATATTTCAAAGTTGTTTTCTAACCATATCTCCCTATCTGTATTTCTTTACCTCATTCATGATAGAGATTATGTCATGTTTTATTTCAGTAAGCTGGTTTTTTAACCAGTGTTCAAAAAATATTTATTGAATTAGTTCACAAATGTTCTTTTTTTTTCAAATGTTTTTTTTTTTTATTTGTTCAGGATAATCTTACATTTAGGAGGGAATGGTTGCCAAAAAATCATGAACAAATGCATAGTGACAGAGCAGGCCAAGGCTGATGCCATTCCATGGTCTCTCCCTTTTGGGTCCCCTCTCCCAATCCCCCGTTTACCCCTACTTTACTCCTGTGTTAGTTCGGCTTCTCATGGAAGTTGAAGGTTCCCCACTGGGTTGAAACCCCCATACTCCCTCCCTCCAGCTGTCTTGATATCCCTCCTATTCCCACCACCTTCCCTGCCCCCACCTCCATTCATCGCTCAGCATCATAGCCAAGGTTTCCCCGGCTCATGTAAAAATTCACTCATGTTGAACTTATTATTAGCTTAGCCAATTTTCAGTCTGTTTCTGATTGAATTCTAGCTTCCACATGTGAGAGAAAACAGTCACCCTTGAGTCCAACATTTGGACAGTTTGTTGTGTACTTACTGCTGGAGTTCTAACCCACGTCCATGCGTGCATGCCAGGCAAGCTCCATAACCACTGCTCCAGCCCCTAACAATTATTTTAAACATGAAACTACTTTATTCCATTACTAGGTTGATCATTAATTATTCTATTTAATTATGAATATTATGTCAAATAATATAAGTTACTTGAAGAACAATTGCCTTTCACAATAAATTAATAGTGTAATGATCTGGGTTTTATGAGAGAGACAGAGAATGAGAGAAAGAGAGAAGGACAGATAAAAGAAGGAAGTTTATAAACCTGTAAAGTGTATCATATGGACACATAAAAGCTTCATATTGACTTTGCATGTATACATTCATATGTTCGGATCTTAAAAAGAAATCACAAGCACTAAGACAGTATCTACAGGGGCTGGAGCTGTGGCTCAGCAGTTATGGAGCTTGACTGGCATGTGCAAGGAGACAGTTTCGAACCCCAGCACAACGTATACAACAAAGTGTCAGAGCAGTGAAATCCACAAAAAAAACTAAATAAAATTGATTCCCTCTTTCTCTCTCTCTTTCTCTCTCCCTCAATGTCCCACTTCCTTAAGGAAAAAAAAAGTATGAGGGAAGCCATCAAACATGATTTTTTTTTTGCCTGATAATTAAGACATAAATAATTTTTTTTTTGCAGTTTGAAAATATTTGTTTATTTAAAATGTTTTACTGTCCATTTCTACAATTGTTTTTGTCTTATTTTCTCTCTTTTAGTGTCAATTCTTTAGACTGGATCAAGTTTCACGCAGAAAATCACGCCAGTGTCCATATTTTTTGAAGTGACACTACATGAACAATACCAAAATATGAGGGATATTATCTTTCAACAAAGCAAATATTTAAAAATTATCTTTATTGAAATATGTAAAATCTTTATTTCATTGGAAATTCAAAGCTAACTAATAGTGACAGAAAATTCTAAAGTTTTCCAAGTAGAAACTGAGGTTAACATAGTCATAAAGATTGTGGACTTTGGTTCCAGATTTTGGTTCAATTCCTGGGACTACATCTTATGATGGTGTAAGACTGAGCACCTTACTTAACCTTTGTATGACCTGCTTTTTTTCAGTGTGAAATATGAAAACCATCAAATATTTATTCACAAATATTTATTGAGTTCTAGTAAATGCCATAATCTGTGCAAAGTGGTGAAGCAATGAGTTGCCTTATAGAAGTATAAATATTAAAGAAAAATCAAAGTACAAGCTATCTAGATTAGCAACACTTAGCTAAATAGACCAATCAACAAAACCCATTTTCATAGTGAAAGCTACTGAGGTACGCCAAAAGCAAAAGAAATGGGCACAGACAAGAGATTTCTCACTAGATCATCTATGAGTTTGGCTTCCAGAAGTCTTCTAAAACTTTTAGAATGGCTGCACTTATTACAATTAATTTATTGTAAATATAGTTTAAAAACTAAGTTAAGTGCTATGGGGGAAAACGATAATGACAAATTATGATAGAAATTATCATTTTAATCAGGGATAGCCAAGGCAATTTTGAGGTAGTCTGTGTTCAGTTTGATTGCCAAGTGATTTTAAATTCTGCTTCTTTTACAGAAACTAAAAATGGCCATTGCAGATTATGAATTATCGGTTAATTGAGTGTGAAAAAAAGCAAAGAGGCATCTTATTAACCAATGCACATTAAATAAACTGTTAAATATTTAATAGTGAATGTATGATATAAGTTAAGCATTAAAGATGCAGATGTATTTAATACATTATTGGGGTTTCTAAATACTTCTTTTCTCATTGATTAAAGAAATATCTTTCATTCACTTGTTGAGAGAGCATCTTCTCGTCTGAAGTGCTTAGAGGTACTTAGAGCATAGAATGTGCTCACCATGCACTTGCTATTTTAGATTCTGAATAAATGTGCTTCCTAGGGCATCCATGGATGCTCAGCTGCTAGTGAAGGCACTTTCTTTCATCCAGGGCATTTTCTCTACTGAATGTTTTATATAGAATAAATGTGTCTACAAAATTAAGGGTTCTTGTCCCTTGTATTTCCTTCACTTGTATAATTTATTTCCTTATTCCTCAAACATTGACTCCTACAACAATCCTAACCTCCTAGTTTCATGACTTTCATTGTCTCAACATTGAATTGGTTGTTAAGAGAAAATGGTGAAGGGAGGGTCTGAAAATACCCAACTTGCTAGCTAACAAATCTGCCTACTACAGTTCTATATGTATGCTGACAGAGGACGTCAAAGCCCTGACTCAGGGACAGAGATTCACTATTACCTGAAACAGCAGCCAGAGCAGCCCCCTAGGAGTGTCATATCCTGAACCACATTCCTCATAGGGTGCTAAGAAGAGAGCAGCTGTGTTTACAAGAAGGAGCAGCTCCTAGACCCTATGGGGGAGGGAGTGTAGCCCAGCAGAGGAAGGGAAGAAAGAGAGAGGATAAAGAGAAGGACTGATGGGGGAAGCAATGATGTAAAATGAGAGACAAAGAGAGAGCGGGTGGGTGGGGGGCTTTTGATCTGGAATACAACCAAATCCTTTCTGAGTAGGGAAAAGAGAAAGGGAAGCAAAATTATATCAGTTTCTCCATTGCTCTGGAATGTAAGTCAAGATGTCTTGGGGGGAAAAAGAAAACCTTTAAATCTGTCCAGAGGGTTTCTATCTTTAGGGTCTTAATCCAATCATCTTTTAATATGTGCTCTTACTTCAGAAAATTTCACCTCCATAGCTTTCTTACAGAAATTGCTGTTCTTTTTCTGTATTGGGCACATTTCTTTCCCCAGTTGCTAGTTGTCCTTTATAAAACTGTCTTTATTTTCCAAAATAGAAATGTGATGTGGGAATGACATCTACAGTTCAAACTCCCATAGTATGCAGCATAGTAAATAGGAAAGAGCTGCTGTGAAATGCTTGAAATATGTACTATTTGTCAGGAACTTATTTCACCATTCTCCATAGATGGTCCCATTTGATCTCACAGTAATTATGCAAGACAGATGTAATCTACATTTTTGAGAAAACTGAAACTCAAAGAACTTAAGTAACGTTTGCAAATCTATGCACTTTCATGGTTTTTTTATTTTGTATTTTTATTGATGTGTTATATTTATACTTAATGGTGGGATTCATAGTTACATATGCATATATGCACACAATCTAACAATATAATTTGTTCAGTATCATTCTCTGTATTTCCCATGTCCTTTTCCTCCAAATTATATACTTTTGAAATGAGAAATTATTTGATTTCAATCCAGTTCTTTTGCCTATATCTTTTCTAAAACTTAAAAATATAGAAAAATCAATTTGAAACATTAAATATTTATGATACTTTTCAATAACGAAGAAATTAAAAGTTATCAATTTCCCTTTGCAGTCTGGGAAGATAGCTCAATGGCAGAGTACAAGTACAGTAGCCAGTAGCCTGTATAAGGCCCTGGCAAAACACATGTGCACGCACACACACACACTCACAATTCCATTTGCATAAGAGGAAAATGTATCATTCTTTACTGATAATTAAATTTCAAATCATTTATTGAAATTTTTGAAGCTAAACCAGAAGAAAGTTATACTGATTTTGAATAAACATACACCCTTTTCCCTAATGGATTTATGTTTTCAATATTATTTAGAAAATATAAAAAATCTATGATTATAAAATACATGCATAGAAACAACCACTATTGATATTTAAAATTCACAACAATTATTCATTCAATATCAGAGACTCAACACAAAAGTAAATGATAAATAAAATTCAGTGGTTTCATAAACACTATTGAAGAGTCAGTTGCACAAAATAAGATCTTCAGGATATAAGCAAAAAGAGACCGGAACAAAGTCCTGCATCAAGTTCTGACAAGGAAAATAATTATCCTGAGAGTTAGATAATATTCCCTTCTATTTTACAAATGTGATCTGAATTTCCATATAATTTTTAGCATTTTAACATTTGCTTAAATTAATTGCACATAGTTTCAACAAAAGCATAGCATGGAGATGGAGGGGGAGGAGTTGTAGGGAGGGAAACAGAGTGAAGATGGTAAAGGGGCGATATATGAGGTGTGCATGTATGAAAGTGTAAGAACAAACCCCTTTAATATGTAAGACCATACTGAAAATTAAAATCTTGTTTTTAAAAAGCAAAAAAAACCATAGCGTGTTGTTTATCGCTAAATAATTTCACATGGACTGTAATAGAGGAGCCATTCTACTTTTTCTATTCCCTATTCATTTTCACTCAGTTAGAAACAATCACTGACAATTCTCTTAGACAACTGACTCATTTTTTTCTTAAATGGAGAGGGACAGTGAAAGAGAGAGAAAGAAAGAATCAATTTTATTTAGATTTTATTATGGCTTTCATTGCTCTGACAATTGCATACGTGGTGTTGGGGTTCAAATCTGCGTACTCACGCATGCCAGGCAAGCACCATAACCAGTGAGCCACCCCTCCAGCCCTGATGTCTCATGCTTTAAAGAAAAGATTACAAAAAATTATATGGTTACATATTAAAAAGAGGTCAGGTCTTGGTTTTAGCATCACTGTGAAAGATAAGGAACTGGCATTTTTCACATAGCTCTAATTCCCCAAGGAATATTGAATTGTACATACACATACACACACACAAACACACATGCACATTTTATATCCCACCTACAGATCTTTCTAATGCAGTTATAACATATAGACCTAAATATTAATATTTATTATAATTCCTAAATCCTATAAGATATTTACTATGATGATTATTTTTCATTTCATCAGAATTTACATGTAGTTAATCATTCTTTCATCGTGTATCTAGATTTTATTAGCAGTACTTAACTCAAAATTTTGCCTCATTTGCACAAATTTATGTGTGGTGCATTAAAACATATTAAGCTTTCTAACAGTTTAATCTTGAAAAAAATCTAACCAGGAATTTTATGTCAAGTTTAAACCTCATTATTTGATGTGTGTTTGATTGGTTGTGCTGCACATGTTACTTTGGAATCTTGTTTAAATATCCTCCAAGTGTTCCTCTTTTCCTTTCTGTGCTGGATACTGTGTCCTAGATATCATGATTTTCTCTATCTCATCATTCTATTTGTCATCAGGATTACATACACTGGTAGCTTCCCAAGAAAGATTGTGTGAAGATATTCAGAAACCTTTCTGACACTGCCTTAAATATCATTCGGTCTTTGTATTTAAATTACAATTTGGCTGTGTACATGTTATGACAACCAGGGCAAACAGTGTACCCACTAGATCTGCTCAGATCTTTTTATTAGCCAAAATTCAAGTTGGCAAGGGCTGATTGCCTCCTAGTTGTGCATATATCAATATGACTTATCTGAACTTCAGCCTCTGAGAGCAGACTCATCCTTTGAATGTGAGAGTTTTAAAACACCTTTTTAAGGAATCATTATTTCTACTCATATTGTGTCAGACCTAGGATATAGTAGCAGCATAATATGGAAAAAACTTGGTTATATTACTTTCTTCCTGCTTAGTGTTGATGGAAAGAGAAACACTAAGCCCTCCTCACCTAGTTGTATCAGAGGACTAGGGATTAAAGTTAGTGATTGATCAAGAGTGAACACTTATCTGTGATAAATTTGGATCTTTATAGGAGAACTGCTTATTTTGTGGGAATTCAAGTTCTAGGAGATCAGTCTTGGAGAGATTAGTCCCTACATCTCAATCCTTTTCCATGATCCCAAATTCTACTTTCAAATTATAAATGTTATGTGTATATTCATTGCATTTATGGAGACAAATACTAGAAGATGGGTAGAAATGTCAAAGTGTCCAAAGCCAGTATGCAGACCATGTTCTAGTGAAGCAAAGTAAAGGAAAACTGATTGTAAGAATAGTTCAGGAGGCACACATTGCCTAGTCTGAAAAATGATTTATTATTTTTCAACTGTTGCTATCCCTACTGTATGAGGATCAAGAATGTCTGCAAAAAATGGAATGCTATTAGGAGACAATGGAATGTCTTAAGGAAGTCCTCTTACAGGTTCAGTTCATTGCCAGACCCATGAACATTAACAGAGGAACTATCACCTAGAAAAGATCAATCAGATGTGATCAGGAAAAGAACCTCCATAGAATGACCCCATATTGCAGTGTCAGAGCTGTGTGGAACACTATCTGACCATTTCTACAAGGTATACTTCCAACTTGGGAACTGTATGTGAGGGAATCTGCAGATGGCCAGTCAATACTTCTGCTTGGGGATCTCATTCAAGACACGACTCTGGGGTCCCAGGATGGTTGCAGTCCATCCTATTTGAATGACTGTATTATCCTAATTTCACAGAGAGTAGGCATAGTTTTGGGATCTTCCCCATATCTATCATCCAGATAAAATCTTCCTCTTCTAACAGCCCTTTAGTTTATGTACGCAGTGGTCAAGATGATTGCCCACATCCATAGTTAATCATGAGGACATTTGAAACCCTGTTCTGTGTATGAATGATGAATGAGAGAGGGAGAGAGGAAGAGAAGGAGAAGGAAAAGGAGGGTGGGGAGGAGGAGGGAGTGGGACAGGAGAGAGAGTGTCAAGGAAGGAAAGAATACGAAGAGGAAAGTGGAAGGAGAGAGAACCTGTGGTTTCTATTTGTTTTTCAAAGTAAGTTTCTTTTGTCTAAGACAGATCTGGATATCACCAATTCCTGATTACTAGGCATTTTGGAGATTGTGTAATTAAATTATATTGCTTCTCTGGCTACCATCATAGGATTCAATTTACTTAGACCTCTTAAGCCAGTCTACTCCTTCATTTGCTTTGCAATCCCAAACTTTTATTGCTCTTTTCAATTCTCCAGTTCTCCATGTCTTTGTTAATATGTCACATAAAATCCATTTTTGCTCACTTTAGTGAGGTATCAGGAAAAAATCAAGGTGAAAGTATTTGTTTATTATACCACCTTCATCCAGAAATCTTACCACAAAGTACACAGTAACAAGCCCCAGGATGTTGAGGGACTAAATCTTTGACATTATATCAATGTGATTCAGAAAAGTACCAGAGTCACAATTATGAACCGCCCAAAGTACTCTAAAAGAAAATAAGGATGGGACAAGAGCAGTGTCTCAGTGGTGGTAGAGAATTTGTTGGCATACACGAGTATCTGGGTTCAGACCCCAGCACCACGTGTTAGAGAAATAAACAGCAACAACAAAAAGATGAAAAAATAAATAAAATTGATTCATTAAAAAAGGAAAAGAAAATAAGGAAATGTGATCACTTTTAAAATGTATATGAAAATCTTCTACAGAAACTCTTTTGAAATACCTATTAATATGAACTCTTGCATAGAAGTGCTAGTAAATTCAGATGCTTAAGTCTCTTCCTACCACCAGAATAAGCATGTCAGGGAAAGCTTGAGGTACAGGAAGAATGCCAAATTCTGTACCATTCAGTATTGCTCTCTTGAAAACAAAATTATGAGGCACCAGCTGTTAGTTCCAATTTTATTTCTCATAAAGCAGAAGAGCATATATTCATAACCCTGCAGTATAAAGTCCTACAAAGTGAAGAAAAGGGCTGACAGTGCATCATTTACATGAATTTTGAATGTTTTTTGTTCAATGCAAACAAATTTTGAGTTATGATTGCCCTGTGTTTGAGTCAATAATGTACCAAATATTTTCTTTCATTTACAAAAGTTAATTTCAATTGCAAAGTAGGGAGTCTCAAAATGAAAAACTTATGATTTGTGTTGATATATTTTGCATTAGTCTATGAAGATAAAAAAGCAATCCAAAGATTCTAAGTGTGACTATAAGAACTCACAAAGGACATTTTAATGAGATTCCTTCTGTTGCCCATCAATCATGTAGCGGTTTGTTATATGTCAGCTTGGCTAAACTGAAACTACAGTCCCAGAGAATCCTCTCTCCCTTATGTTATGAGTTATTCCAACCTAAAGTGTTATTTTTGAGATTTAGGAGAAAGTGAATTAGTAGAAGTCATGATTTTTGAATTCTACAATGGAATACCTTAAATTTGATTTTGTCCTCATTGTCCCAAAGCTTCACATCTAACACTTCTTCCTATCTGCCCTCATGAGAAAACTGACCCCAAGTCCACCAAAAAATGGAGACAGTAGTCTTCTGTGGATTTCTTCAGTGCTTCTCCTCCCCACTTCTATTCTGGGAATTTTCTATGTCTGGCTTTGGGAGCACTGCCTAGCTGACTTTTCTCTGATTTGCACACACCGTATTCAGACATGACCCTGACTTTCCACACAATGTTTCAACCTCATTCCTACAATAAAATTGTTTTTTTTCCATAATGCTTATGTCTTTGTCTATTTGAGCTGCTATAATGAACTACTTTCAGTTCTACAATTTGTGAACAACATGAATTTATTGCTCACAGTTCTGGAGGCTGGGAAGTCAAAGATTAAAGCACCTAGAGATTCAATGTCTGGTGAATGTCTCTGTCTGTTTCACCGATGGTGGCTTCTTAGTGTGTTCTCACCTGGTGGAAGAGACAATAAAGCACCCTTGAATCTCCTCTATATGGGCCTCTAGTCCCATTCCTGAAGATGGAGCCCTTAGGAATGAATCACCTCCCAGAATCCCTGCTTCTTAATACTTAAACCTAATCCCAACAATGAATTTGGGTGGAGGATAAAAACATTAAGACCATAGCATCTGATAATTGTTAGCTTCCTTAGAGGTTAATAGATACAGATTTTTAAAAGAGGAAAAAATAAAAAAAAACTAAACAAGAAAAAAGATCAAAACTTACTCTATTTAGTAGGTTAAATCACATATTAATTTGTCATTTGTAGATATTACAGAAAAAAATATTCTGGTAACATTTGTAATTTTTCATAATTTTAGGACCTAATAAAAATTTCAGAATAGCAACTGTTTAAGTCAGCCTTTTTCACTATTGTGATTAAAAGATCCAATAAGAACAATTTTAGGAGGAAAAGTGTATTTGGGGGCTCACAGTTTTGGAGGTCTTAGTCTATAGGTGGCTGGTTCCATTCCTTGGGGCCTTAGATGAAGCTGAACATTATGGTGGGACAGTGTGGCAGAGGGGAGTACTTTAAGACATGGTTCCAGGAGGCAGAAAGAAACTCTACAGCAGATACAAAATATATACAACAAAGGCATACTCCCAGAGACCCTTCCCCAGCCAGATCTTATCTGCCTTCCATTGCCAGTTAATCCCCTATCAGAATAGGGATTTACTCACTAATAGGGTTAAGGATCCCATAACCTAATCATTTCACCTCTGTGCTGTTTTTGCATTGCTTCACATATGGAGCTTTTAAGGAATACCTTTCATCCAAACCCTGCTGAACTTAGCCTTTATCTAAATAAAAATTACCACAAAATTTATTTTGATCTGCCTTTTATTTTGATTTTATAGCTCCAATTTTTTTTACTAAAATGGCCATTCTTTGTTATTAATTTCTAATATTTGAAATAAATTTATATAGCCAGATATCAGCTTGAATGGGATTGCTCCATATTATATATGCAGCTTGTATTACCAATTCAAGATAATTTGATGATGAATAAACATCTTATCAATTTATAAAGACTTACAGTTCAGAAATGAATTATCAGGGTGCCTCAAGGTACTACGTTACTAAAGAGACTTTTGAGATTTTTGCTAGTCAGCTTACCACAGTAACATTGGTTCAACTACTTCCTTGATATCATCAGTGATGAGTATGACAATTGTATAATTTTGTTTCTCTTTTTTGCTTTCTTAATTTTTATATCTTTTGGAGTCTGACATAAAAATCTTTTCTAAACTTTTGACCTCTACCCTTTCTATTTCTTATTAATACTTAAAGGACTATACCTGTTTTAATACTCTACCATTTTCCTTATCTATTTTTACAAATGTCTGCATGTCTAAAAGAATCACACTTCCTAAGATTCATATACTAAATTTATATTTAAATGTAAGTCATTGTCATAAAAAGAAAAATTCTACTTTGTTTCTAGCTATAAAATTTGAACCACTGTATTACATTAAAGCATTTAAATTAAATATCATAGATTTTTGTGAAATAATAGCTATGAATTAATAGAAAGTCATCGTTTTTAACACATGATATCAAACCAAGCCAGATCAAGGCTTTAGGTATTATCTACAATATAAAATCTTGGGGAACAGGGTTTGAAGTGGTGGCTGAACAGTTGCAGTGCTTTCCTGGCATGCACAAGGACCTGAGTTCAACCCCTAGCACCACATACACAACTAAATTTTGGAGAAGCAAAAGCAAGATGAAAAAAATAACTAAAATTGATTCTCTTTCTTACTGTTCTCAGTCTCTTTCTTAAAAAAAAAAAAACTGGGGAGACAGAGGGTAGATAGCCTACCAAAAGAAGTTGTATCTCATAGATAATTTTTTGAGTTTTTATAGAAAATATTTAATTATTGATAAAAATAATGAATTTCATTCTAATTTTGCTTTCATTCCTTCTTGGTAGAAAGAATTAGGTATGTATATTTACTTTCAGATAGCTAAGATTCCAGATGCCTCATTTATAGTCCCTACCTCTTGTATCCATGCCTTTGTGTAATCCCTCCCCTGGAACGTAGATAGTAACAGACGACTTGCTTCTAAATAATAGAATTTGGCAAAGGCGATTGAAGTCCCTCTGGTGTGGTATTATGTCATATAAATAACCCCATGTTGCTAGCACATTTGCGCTCTCAGTGGCAGGTTACTATGTTGTGAATAGTGGCAACAACCAGGAAAATGCTAAAACTCTCAGCCCTACAACTGCAAGAAAAAACATTCTTCCAAAAATCCATGCTAGATAGGAAGAGGATCTTTCTCCTGTTGACCTCTAGAAGAGAATGCATCCAGTCCACACCTCGATTGCAGCAGACAGGTAAGAATGAGACTTTGAAGCATAGCCTCAGCTATGGCTTGGCTCTTGACCTGCAGAATCTTGACAGGATAAATGTGCCTTGTTTTAAACCTGTAGGTTTATGCCAAATTTTGACACAGCAATAGATGTATTTCTATATCTTTCTTTCATGAGTTCATACTAATAATTTCTATTATGATCTTATAAAAAGAGATGTTTCTAATCTTTTCCCTTTTCTTATCTGTAATTCATTTCTCTTGCACTGAGACAATCCTTGCCTGGTCTTAATGGAAATACCTCATGTCTTTAGTGGATTTCCCTAATAATTAAGATATCTACAGATTTATCTACATCCGTATAGACATGTTCAGCATATCTGAGAGAAGGACAGTGAGAGAGAACGAGAGTGAGACAGAGAAATCAATTTTTATTGAGTTTTTCACATGGATTTTGTTGCTATGACACTTAGTTTTGTACATGGGTGCTGGGGGTTGAATTTGTGTACTCGCATATGCCAGGCAAGCACCATAACCGCTGAGCCACTGTTCCAGCCCAGCATATTCTATTATTCCACTAAAGGAAAAAATAGATAATTTGTCTATGCCTCATATTTTTGCAAGTTGATATTGTCAAGAAAATACTAAATTAAATGGGGCAAAGAGAAAATGTAATCATCATTGGTTAATATTCATTTTTGATTACATAGCCCAATAGAGAGGGATCTAAAGATTTTTTTAAAAAACATGCTAATTTTGCCCAGTATAATCATACTGTTAAATTTGATGCATCTACTCTATGATCCCAAGGACCTCCACTGAAAAACATTTTATGATTTCTCAGAAATTTATTACATAGTCTGAACTGTTATACAATAGCTATTTCCCAAACTTTTAAATCACTCACTCCTAATAAACACAAAATCCCAATCAGTCTCTTGTAATCATTTGAATTTCTATCTTCATCAATTCTTGAAATAAAAAACAAAAGCATCAAGACAGTTTATTTTTTTTTAAGAGAGAAGGACTGAGAGAGGGAGAGACAGAGAGAGAATCAATTTTTATTGAGTTTTTCACATGGCTTTGGTTGCTTTTACATCTAGTTGTGTATGTGAGTGCTGGGGTTTGAACCCATGTACTTGTGCATGATAGACAAGCGCCATAACCGTGGAGCCAACATGTTTTCACCTTGTTCCTGGTTCCCTGCAGCAGAGTATGACTCACTCAGAGCTTATATTGTCTTTGTTTATAAAAATTAGAAAGAGCGAGAGAAAGAGAGAGGGGGAAGGAGAGCTATGCATCTGTGTGAAACAGGAGGTAGGAGCAAAGTAGATTCAGAATTTCCAGACCTGAGGATAAACTAGGACACTGTGCTGTGTTTGCACAGAAGTAAAGATGCTGAAGAATATGAGTCCCCTACTCACTGCCCACACCAAAATCAGGAAGTGCATTGCAATGTGATTGTCATCACGACACATATTATTTGCATTCCTAATTCTTCAGGAACCTTTATAAGAACACAGAAATAAATGAAACCTGCCACTCCAAGGACATATATCTCTATTTAGTCTCCTAGAGCTTGGAGAGTTAGTTCCCTCTCATCTGTTCAACTGCTTGAATTACATTTTTCCTCATAAAGATACTGCCTGATTTTTGAAGAGGAGGTTAATTTTTTTAACTTAAAATTTAAATAAATTCAGAAAAATAGATAATATGAGGTTGTAAACATGGGATAGAATATTATGCCAAAACAAAAACTAAAGGATAACTTGGACAGGATGGCATCCTCAAATAAATGAAGTTTTAAGGTACTTAAACTAAAAATTGTTTTATTGTGTCATGGAAAATGAATCAATTTCTTCATGAATTGGCAGGGGAATTTTGAGAGTTGATGAACTCTGTTTAATTCTTGGCTCAGCTATTAGTAGCTGTTGGCAAATTAGCCTATTACAGTGTGTTTCTCATTTTAAATCCAAGTTAATGCATTTATAGTGTTGCTACAAAGTGTAAGTAAAGTGATGAAGTTTAAGGCCCAGAAAACTGTTTTACTCAATAACAGTACTAATTTTTGCATTTTCAAGCAAATATATACATTTTTAGCAATATATATATTCTCTCTCTCTCTCTCTCTCTCTCTCTATATATATATATATATATATATATGTATGTATATTCTACAGTCAAAAATATGTGAGAATAAAAGACAACTTCCAGAAGTACAGTCAAGATCAAGGCAATATGTACTAGAGTATAGAGGGAGAAAACACCTCTGTACTCATAATACTATTACTCAAATGTATCATTAAGTTATCAGGAATCAGCGTTTATATGTGCATAAGGAAAAGGAATTTCAGGAGCAAAAAATAAAAGATAACTCTTGATCACAAGTTTTGCGAAGGAGTCACCCTCAAAAAACCCAAGTTTGTTGCTCCTCTGGCCAGGTTCTACAAACCACCAGCTTACCTTGGCCATATTCTGACCATGGTGATGCTGCCAATAAGGATTCATTGGCATCATTGATGGAAAGGTACTAAATCAAACAGCCTTTCCCAGTAGTATGTAAGAAAAGTACAAAGGTAAGGATTTGACCTTGCTAATTTGATAGCATATGTCTCTTTTGGCAAAATAAAATTATTAGTTTAATTTAATAAGCATAAATAACATCTATTCCTTTTAGTTTCTCTACTTCTAATTCATGGTTTACAGTTAATGTGACCCATTAATCCTGTTAAATTTTTGCTTCATTCCCTCCTAACTCACAAAGTCTGCTCACATAGGCCAGCCCTTCCCTTTGACCCAGAAGGGTTCATTCAAAAGGCTTGTGACTAAGCAGCTTTTACCTTGGTTCCGATCATTATTTCATTTTGTTGCTTGACTCCCAAAGTTTTCCAACACAGTACTTTTATGAACTTCATTGTGCATTTGAATCAGCAGCTGATTTGGATTCATTGTATCTGGGTTGTGCCTGAGACTTCCTTGTAATACACTCCAAGATAGTTCCAATAGTGCTGGTCCAAGATTCACATTTTGAGAATTAAAATTTTCCCCTTTGGCTCTTTTCACTCCTGACTGCCTCTTTTGAGATCTTACTCTAGGACAGCCCTGTATAAGCATCCCTTCATTTTAGATTTAATGAGAAGAGAAAAAAGCCAAACTTTTTGTTCCCTTCAACACTCCCTCATTGCACATGTTCTAATTTAATAATTTTTAATAGAGAGAGAAGCAAGATGGTGTTCTGAAGACAAAAGGCATTCCCTGCACCTCCGCAACTGATCAGGATTTCTCCAATTTCTCACCAGTATTTTGAGGTGCATTTGGGGGGAGTAGCATTGTGAACCACCAGTCCTAATCTTAGCAGTAGATTTGAGGAAGAGACTTAGGAGCAACCAGGGGCTTTGTTCTGATCTGTCTCGGCTGCCGCGCCTGCTGCGGTGGCAGCAGCTACCCCGCCAGCTGGCATTTGCAACCCGCCTACACTCCCGCCCGCCCGAGTCACATCTGCAAAGAAAAACCCACGCAGCTTTAAAATCAGAATTCTGGCAAGGACCCCTCCCGGACCTGCATTTTGTCTGGCGACAGGATCAGTGACTGGAAATAGCGTCCAAACAAGCACAGAGCAGCGGTTTGCGTGGAACAGACGGGGCGGGATCGGCAAGGGTGAGGAAGCTGAGCAAGCATCCGTACTTTATCCACTTGCTAGTTACCACACTCCCAGCCCGCCCAATCAGAGCAAGACCTCATTGGGACTGCAAAGCAAGCTCTAAGTACTCTGTCAGGAAGCAATGGAGATCAAAGGTGGAAACGGGACCAGAAAGCTTGGCTGAAGCCCTAAAGAAGCTGTGGGAGCAGCGAGGGAAGAGGAGCATCCACTTTTTACACCACACTCCCTGTCCTGGACCCACCTCCCCCAGGTCTGCAAAACAGGCTCATAAAACTGTGCCTGGATCCTGCAGCTGAACACAGGCAGTCTCAGGAGAAGGTGGGGTACGGGGCCTGAATACGCCTCTCATAAAGGAACTGGGACTGAGGAGTAACGGTGTTCAAGGCTCTGTCCTCTCACCATAGACAGGTCTTTCACAGGGCGGAAAAGCTGACCCCCACCTCAGGGATCACAGAAATCATGTCCGACAACTACCAGCAGATGGAGCTCTGAAAACATATCTTCTGACTTTCAGATCCCCTGAATACAGCTTCAAAAAAAGTTAAAACTGGTCATATCAAGCCAGAAATAGAAGATCCATTCCCTGAAAGGACCAGAGACATCATATTATCGATACTTCCAGAGTTTTCCTATTAAGTATAATTTTCCTCCCCCTCCCCCCCTTTTTTTTTTCCTTTATTTCGACTTCATTTTCTAGGTGTGTACCAAGGCAATATATGGTGGAGTTTACTGGTTCTCCAATATATAAAAACTCTAGCGGTTTTTTACTTTTCTGTAATGCTAACATTGTAGAACAGTTAACCCCTACCCGTCCTTTTTTTTTCTTTTTCTTTTTCTATCTCTTCTCTTTTCTTTTTTCTCTCTCCTTTTAGAGGGATAATTAACAATAGTAGTTCTTCTTAGTTTGGTAGCCTGCTTTTAAGGTTTCTTTCTCTTTTCCTTTTTTTCCTATTTAGCATATCTCTGACTCACTCTAGTCAGTGCATAAACTAACTGAAATATTTTATGCCGGAAGAGCATAATTCTTAGGGAACACTTCTTCGCTTAAATTTTAGCAATATCCTAAATCTTGCCAATAACCCTTTTACCCTTCCTATATTAGGCCACAGAAATCCTAGCTTTCCCTCGGATCTGTATCTTCTTTTCTATTTCTTTCTTTCCTGCTTTATTTTATAGTTAGTAAATCTTTTCTGTTCAATTTCCTTTTCTCTTAAATGTTTTCCACTTAGCATTGTCTTGTTCTTTCTACAGCAAATTCTTTAACTCCTCCACTTTCTCACTGTACATAATTGGTATACATAAAGCTCTCTCTTAATTTTACCAGCATTACCCCCCCCTTCTGACTCCAAATTAGTTACCTCAATTTCACCCCCCATTATTAACACTGTGTAACTATTACTGCGGTAATTGTTAATCTGAGTAACACGTATTTGTTCCTAAATTTCTGTCATAGGTAATAGTAATTTTCTAGTATTACCAAAAGTATTGATTATTACTTACATTAGTTGCATAGGCCGAAATTGATAGTCCATTATAGTGGATGCTAAATAACTAATTTACTACTGTTTCGTTGATTGTACATATTGCTAATTTACTTCTAGCGCATGAGGTGTTGGAATTCTGCAAGGGTAACAAGAGTTTAGAGTAAAAGGAGTTCTCTTGTGAAATCAACTCTCCTGACAAAACCCCACTTCAAATAAGGGTTGGGACGGATATCCCAATCCAACAGCTTAGTCCTTAAGGCAGAAGACAGGAAAAAGAACTACAGGACCTGTATTGCTCCCACAAAATATTCACTTGATAAATAAGAGAGAAGAATCTCTTCAAGCACGAGAAATAAAACTTGAAGAGGCTCACAACAATCCCAAAACTCCCCTGATAGGGGGGCTATGACCAGGGACTGGGATGAAAATCTAGAACAATATATCAATGAGCTGATAATAAAAAGGATCATCGACTTAAAAGAAGAGATAAGGAAGGGAATAATGGAGAAAATCCAAGATTTGAAAGACTCGATTATTACAGTAATAGATTCTCTCAAAAAGGAAGTTACAGACCTCAAATCTATAGTCAATGATATGAAAGGGACCATGCAAGAATTTGATAATAGATTAACTTCAGTAGAAAATAGAACCTCTGCCAATGAAGAAAGAACCTCCGAAAATGAAGACAGGTTGACCAAGCTAGAGCTCACAGACATCAAAAAGGAAAAAAAAAATTGAATGACCATAACCAGTATTTCAAGAATGTCTGGGATGAAATGAAGAGAAACAATCTGAGAATAATTGGAATACAGGAAGAAACTGAGACACACACCAATGGTATGAGAAATATTCTTAAAGAGATCCTGAAAGAAAATTTCCCTCAAATAGAAGTAGAATCTGACATGCTCATCCAGGAAGCTTACAAGACACCCAATAGGCCTAATCAAAAAGAGAAACTCACCTAGACACATCATATTCAAAATGTATAACAGAGATAACCAGAGAAACTATATTAAAAGCAGCAAGGGAGAAACGCCAAATCACATTCAGAGGCAAGCCAATAAGAATTGTATGTGCCTTCTCAACCCAGACACTGGAAGCAAGAAGGTCTTGGAATAATATCTTTCAACGTCTAAGTGACCACAACATGCAGCTTAGAATTCTATACCCAGCAAAGCTCAGCTTCAAATTTGATGGAGAAATAAAAACTTTCCATGACAAAACAAAACTGGCAGAATGTGTCAACAGAAAACCTGCCCTACAAAGAATTCTCAAGGAAATACTCCAGACAGAAGAACAAGCACTTGATACCCATAATCCACAAACTGAAGAAATTCAGTGAAGGTATCACCCACCAAGAACCAACCAAGGCAACCACAGAAACAACTAAGTAAGACACAATGACTACGAAACAACTGCACACTTCTATCTTAACACTGAATGTAAATGGTCTAATACACCACTCAAAAAACACAGACTTGCAGACTGGATGAAAAAACATAATCCAACCATATGCTGCTTACAAGAAACTAACCTAACAGGCAAAGACATCCACAGACTAAGGGTGAAATGATGGGAAAAAATCTACCACGCTTATGGCTAAAGAAAACAAGCTGGTGTCGCTATACTTATATCCAACAAACTAAATTTCAATCATAAATAAATCAAAAGAGATAAAGAAGGCCACTACCTAGTACTGAAAGGAACCCTTCAACAGGAAGAAATAACCATAGTTAATATTTACTCTCCAAACAACAGTGCACGCAATTACGTGAACAAATTACTTCACGACATCAAACCTCTCGTGGATCATAACACAATAATACTGGGAGACTTCAACACTCCGCTGTCACCATTAGACAGATCATCAAAACAAAAAAATCAATAAGAAATAGCCAGCCTGAATAATTCCATAAACCAAACGGACTTCACTGACATATATAGAGTTTTCCATCCTAAATTAGCAGAATACACCTTCTTCTCTGCAGCACATGGATCCTTTTCCAAAATAGATCATATTCTGCTTCATAAAGATAATCTCAGCAAATATAAGAAAGTAGACATTATCCCGTGTGTCCTTTCAGAACACAACGCTATAACCCTAGCAATCAACAGCAATAATCATAACAGAAAACACACATATTATTGGAGATTGAATAATACCCTATTAAATGAAGAGTGGATCCAAGAAGACATGAAAGAAGCAATCCACAAATTCTTGGAAGAGAACGAAAATGAAGACACAACATATCGAAACCTTTGGGACAGCATGAAAGCTTTCCTAAGGGGAAAATTCATAGCATTGAGTGCCCACATCAAAAATGAAGAGAGATCCCAAATAAACAAGCTTACACTTCATCTCAAAGCCCTCCAAAAGGAAGAACAAGCTATCCCCAAAGCCAGCAGAAGGAAGGAAATAATCAAGATCAGAG
>PVKS010036316.1:0-19392 GCA_004027875.1 Aplodontia rufa | reverse complement strand
AAAAAAAAAAAAAAAAAAAAATCCAGACTCTTCCTTCCTAAAACAGAGAGAGATGCAGATTCAAGGGAGGAAACAACAAAGCAGAAAGCAGGACTACAAATTAGCACCAGGTAGAGCAGGGCCTCTGCAGGCTCCCGGAGATGGACATAAAACCCAGGATTGGGAGGGATTCATTTTTAATTAAAAAGCAATAGAGGGCTAGATATAAAGTATCATGACACTAATGGTCCAGGAAATCTGGGACCTTAAATCATGGCAATTTCTCCCTGGAGGGCAGGCCTAGGACCCCAGGATTGGTTAGGGGGCTTGCCGTGTGTCAAGGCAGAAAGTGCTGAAAGTGAGCACAGGCTCCTCCCTGCTACAGCATCTGGATGAGCAGGTGAGCACTCAGAGGCCTCCAGCCTAGTTTGGTGCCCTCATTTCCCCAATGTGGAAACTGAGGCCCAGAGACAGATGACATCTACATGGGGTTTCCCAGAGAGCAGGGGCAAAGCAGGAACCAGAAGCTGAGCTAGAGGCCCTCTTCTTCAACAGGTCTTGTGATCACACCCCAGGATGGAGGACCTTCCCACAGCCCTTCTAGGGTCTTCCAACAGGATCTCAGGAAGAGGAACTCCGCCAGGGTTGCTGAGCCCAGAGATCTGAGTCTCTTGCAGGGCTTCTGGGTGGTGGTGGTAGATGGGGCTAAGATAGGTACCTTGCAAATAGGGCAGGCCAGCTGCCCCCCACACCAGAGCAGAGGCCACCAGTACTTGTCCAACATGGCCCTTGCCCTCTATCTGTACCACCTTCCAGTGGGGGTTCCCTGGGTGACTCTAGAATCCTTGCCAGCCTCCCGCTACTCCAGCCTCAGTTTCAGCATCTATCAGGTGAGGAGGTTGAGCTGGACCCTCTGTAGAAGCCCTTCCGGTGCTGACAACCTGTGATGCTATGAGTCTATTAGCCAGCTGTTCCATTCTCCAAAGAGAGTGATTACAGAAGGTAACCAGCGGGGTGGGGATGTGATGAATGGGGAGACAGGAAGTATTGCGAGCTCCCAGGGAAAAACTAACACCACCCCAACCTGGAGGACCCCTCTGTGCTCCCTAATTCTCCAGATTTTCCCTCCTCAGGGCTAGCCTGAGCCAAAAGCCAGACACTTCATTCATTTATCCCACAAGGATTTATTGCTCCCTAGGAATGCACTGCACTTCTTCTATAAATCTTATGACAGCATCTAGCCAAAGTGGGTGGGTCTCCCTTCTGCAGCTGGGAGAAAGATAAGCTGCCAAACAACCAATGGCCTCTTTGGCCACCTCAATAGAGATATTATACCTAAATCCAGAAAAGTGGTTTTCTCAGTCTACTCTATGCAACTAGATTCCTAGAGAGGGGCGATCAGTGTGGGAGCAGAACTTTGGGTGTAACCAAAAGAGATGACCTGGGAGGTGGGAATTCTGAAAACTAGGACATGGAGAATGTTGAGGTTGCTGGGCCAGGTCAGCTGGAAGAGAAGCAAACTTAGGAGACAAGGGTGCTAGTTCCAAGTTTCTGAGGACATCTTGGGACAGAGGGACACATGTGCTGAGATGTGAGAGCTAGAAGATCTCAGAGATATCTGACTCAGTTCTCGCCCCATGGTCTTCTTGACTGTCAAACCCTAGTCCAGCACCCACACCTCCGGTAACAGGTGGGTTCCTTCCACCTGGCAGGTGCTTCCATAGTAACAAGATTTCGGTGGGTAGAAAGTTCTGCCTATTTGAGGTGCCCATCCATTACATCTGCACCAACCTCTGCCAGATGCTGGGCTGGGTGCCTCACCATTGTCCTTCATTAAATTCTCATGACCACGAGAAATTATATCTAATTTCTACAAACTCTGAGGTTCAGACAAGTCAGACCATTCCTTCAAAGCCCCATATTTAATGAAAGAATAACTGGGATTCAGTCTTGTGTCTCTCAGTTTCCAAAGTCCTTTACACCACAAATCAGTCTCTCTCCTGAGGCTGCGTGGAACTTCTTGTCTTTCTCCTAGCCCCTGATATCCCTCAGGAGCTGCCACCTTTGCCCATGACCTCCTTTTGACTGGAATGTCCTTCCTAGGAGAGGGAAAACTTCAGTTCTAAGTTAAGTCTTTCTCCCTCACTGTTTCACATACCTTTGACATCTGCGCCTCCTCGGTTCTGACATACACTAGGCACTCTGTGTTTGTCTAAATTAACGGACGAGTGCATCAGTAGTTCCAGTCCTAGACTCAACCATTCCCTGCTCTGGGATCTTCCTGCCTTCTGCCTCCAGGGTGAGACTAGTTCTGGACCCCTGCTCCCCCTAAACACACACCCAGTCCAAGTGGCCCTGGTTCCTTTCCTGATCCTGGCACTGGCACAGAGGAAGGGCTCAGAAAGGAATGTGAAATGCCAGGCAACAGTAGCCCCCAGTGAAACTTAAAAATGAGCCTATCTAAACCCCTGTGTTACAGAAGAGGAAAGGGAGGCCCAGAGAAGAGATGGGAAGATGGAAATCCAAGCATTCAGTCTCCATCCTACTAAATGTCCTGACCAAAGAAAGAAGGAGGCCAACTGGGCTAAGAGGAGACCCTAGGAGGTCCAAGTTCCCTGGTCCAGGGGCAAGTCAGCCATGCTGCCCTGGAGGAGTGAGCTGCGGGTCAGGGGCTGTTAATGAGGCTTCTGCCTCCCCACAGAGGCCTCTCATTTTTCAGGCCGTGGGCCTGCTCCCACACTGCTGGAGGCTGGAGGAAAGCCCCTGGTGGCTGAAGGTGCTGTGCTGCGAGTAAGCCTGAGTTTCAAAGGTTGCTTGCAGCAGGCGCCAGCTCTCAGCTTCCACCATAAATTTACAACCCCCAGAAAAGCCCTGCTGAGGCAGAGGTGGGGTTCCATGGCTGGCCAAAATGCCCCACAGAGTCAACAACTTTTTGGAAAGTCTGAGGAGACAAAGTGGTTTATCCACACTGGGTAAAAGCTGGGCCTCACATGGGGACATTGCTTGCACCTCAATCTGACCAGGCCACTTCCTGCTTAGCATGGGCTCCCATACTTCTTAGGATAGAGTTCAAGCCCTATGATCTGGAGTCAAAAACAGGGGTAGGGGAGGATATTGACTCATCCTCTGACCCTAGTGGGAGCTCTCTGAGTCCAGGGCCATGCAGAAACTCCTAGTCCTGTAGGCTGCCGCTAGGACCCCAAAGTGGCAGCAGCAGAGGCTGATCACCAGAGGAGCCAGCCCCTAGAGAAAGCTCCAGGGCCACCTGTCCTCAGCTTCTGCTCTCAGAAGCTGGCATCAACACTGGCCTCTATTTGGTGGAGGTCATTGCAACTGAGGGAGCTAAGTTGACCGCTCATTCAGAGCATTCCCTGCAGCTGAGTGATCCCCTGGCTGGGACAGGATGCGGCGCCTGTAGGAGAGCTGCAGGCAGCACTCACCTAACCTTCTCTGATGCCACCTCTGTGCCAGGCCTCGGCTTGGCTCTGAGGCCCCAGGGATGATCAGATCTGTTAAGGGCCCTCCTGGTCATTTCTGGGTGAGACAGACCCTGGGACAGACCCCATGTTCAGAGTGTTAAGTGCAGGGATAGGGGACAAGGTCAGGTGCTCTGAAGGGCAAGTGGAGAAAGGAGCAGGGAGCCAGTATGTGGAAAGGCCCAGAGGGTGCACCCAGAGAGGGAACTGGTGGGTTCTATGCATTAAGGCAAAGAGTGAAGTTGGGGTGGTGGGAGAAGAAAATCAGGAGAGTCAGGGAGGGATGAACCAGGTCAGAAAGGGTTCAAGGGCATCCTTCATTCTCACAGTTAGTTGTGGCAGAACCAAGCCATCACCCAGGTGCCCAGCTCTCTTTGGCACCCACCCACTCACCACAAAGACCTGTATAGTGTCCCCTGGTCTGGGATAGTGAGAAACCGAGGTCTGGCCATGCACAGGCTGATATCACCTCTACCCCAGAATCTCTTCAAAGTCCTTCCCTGGGACTTGGCCAATCTCGTTGTTGGCCACACCTGTCAGTCTCCCTCCCATTCTCTGGCTAGAAGTTAGCTTCCTGAGGTCTTTATTTAATTAGGCTCATTTTCTCTTGCATATCAGGGTGAAAACAAAAACAAAACAAAACAGACCTCTCTCTCTGATGCTTGGGGACTGATTTTCCCACCAGGTAGGGAGCAGCCCCACACCCGTTCCTGGGGGCCAAAGTGCCCCACTGCTGCCTGGGGAGGGACTGGAGTCCATATAAATTAATTTAATTGAGCCCTATTATCACTTTGCTCCAAGCCTGCAAGTCTAATCTAGCGTTGAAGTAATTCATTGGGTGTGAAGTGTCCCGGAGCCAAGACTTCCCTCTGCTCACGGAATAAACCTCTCCACACTTGGCCTCAACCCTGGGCCGCTGCAGCCTGGCTCAGCAGAGGGGCTGTGTGGGGAGCGTGGCAGGCAGGGGAGGCCTTAAAATAGCTCTTTGCCTTGGCGGCATCCCCTGACTTTCCCAGAATGAAGCCCCAGTTCACGCCCCACCCTTCAAAGCATACACACTCAGCCGCACGGACACAAGTTGAGGGGGACGCTTGGGACGTCACAGACCCAAAATACAACAGAAAAGTTGCCCAGAGACCTGGGTGAACCCTGGATCACTATGAGATTTTGGAGAAGTTTTTTTTTTTTTTTTCATCCTTTCTGTGCCTCAGTTTGCCTTCCTTGAAAAATTTTCTCATTTTTGGTAACCAGGTAAACTACGTGATTGTAGTCAAGTTATTAAATCTCTGTAAAACTCCCCTATGAAACAGGGAATCTAATAACACCTAACGGTGTTGTTGAAAGGATTAAATGAATTGATATAAATAAAACGATTAGAACTGTGCCTGGCATACAGTAAGCACTCCACAAATGTTCACACTGTGAGATTGGAGGGAGCCTTCTGTGTAACTGCAACTGCAGAGGCCAAGGTACACATTGTAGTTACAACTTCAGAAAAGTAGGAGGGAGAGGGATGGCGTGGTTCCCACGAAAGTTTTGTCCCAGGATTAGGGCACCTGAGAGCTGAGAGAATGCAAGCTGCCCACAGTGTTGTTATGATTCCATTTGCATAATTTATGGTGCAATTATTCATACCCTGATGCCAAGCTCATTAAGCAATCAGGCACCATGAACCTACTAGTTGAGCCCAAATTTGAAGGGGAGACACGGCGTCAGGGGCCCTCAGGGGCACTGGCCCACCAGCAGAGGTAGCATATCAAGTGTGACTGCAGGAGGACCTCTCCGAAGGCAAAGGTCATTGGCTCCTGGGGTTGGGGAGCTGAGGATTCGCTACCTGCCTGGCCCTCCTTTACCAAGTAACTGCGCTAGCCCTGGCCATCTAAGTCACACAGTATCCTAAAAGACCATTTATTAGCCGTATCCCTAATTATGCGCATGGTTCTGGGGACGGAACCCAGGGGTGCTTTTCCATTGAGCTACATTCCCAGCCCTTTTTTTGGCGACAGGGTCTTGCTATTGCCCAGGCTGACTTCAAACTTATGATCCCACCTCATCTTCCCTAAGTAGTTGGGATTACAGGCTTGGGCCACCATATTCCTAATAGTGATAGCTATTAATGGATAGGGAAAGTGAGGGTTGTCAGGTTCGACCAAGATCTCTTCTTAACAAGCACAAAAGTAAAGCCAAAGGCCTCTCTCCCTGATTCAGGGATGGCAGGAAACAGGTCTTATTTTGGGGGATGAAGCTGGGAAATATAGAAATAACCCTGGGATGGGAGTTAGGAGATTTGGGTGGGCCTCTTCACCTCTTTTTTTTTTTCAGGGCTGAGGACTGAACTCGGGGCCTTGCGCGTGCTAGGCAAGCACTCTGCCACTGAGCTAAATCCCCAACCCCACCTCTTCACCTCTTAAGGCCTCAACCTCCCTCTCAGAGCAATGTGAGTGATAATCTCTCCCACTGGACTGCTCTGCAAATTGGATGGGGCTGGTGGCTCACAAACCCCATGTGGGACTTGGCACACACTAGCTGTGCACAAGATGAAGGAATATCTGAACTCAGCCCCAGAGATGCCAAGCCAGGAGAATATTGAGGCAACTCCTTACAAGTCCCAACCTCCGTAAGAAGAGGCTTCGTAGAAATGAAGACTCTGCCAGAGGATTGGGCAGTGGGAAATTAGGATCCCAGCCTCATTAGATAGAACCATCCTTATTCTGTAGTCAGTGGCTGATGAGTGATTTGGAGGTGGGAAAATAGTTCTGCTTCCCCTTTCTTCTTTTCCCTCAGCAACCAGGACTCAGCAGAGTCCAGGCCAAAAGGTTCAGATAACATTCACCTAGGGCTCTGTGGCAGAAGAACCTTTAACCTTTCCCACCTCCAAGTGCAGACCTGTGATGACCTGGCTAGGCCTGGGCTGGGGGCTTGGAAAAGTGGTGGCTCACACCTCAAGTCAGGGCATCTTCTCCATCTCCCACCCGCCTTCCATCTTGAATTCTCCCTCCTTCTCGGTGTCTACCATCTAGCTGGATATCACTGTGCAACTCGCTGCGACTCTGCAAGCCCCCTAGTCCTCATCTTTTAAATGGCTTAATAAACTGAACCTCAGAGTTGTGAGAACCACCTGCAAAGTATACGGTAGAGCACGTGGTAAACAGTGGTAAACAGAGGGGAGTTGGGCGTTTGTTTTGTTTTGTTGTTTGGCCAGCTGATCCAGGATCCTGGGAATCGCAGGGCCCAGCTCTGGCTCACCTTTCTTTCCCTTACAACATGTTACTTACATCACCTACCAGCTTGCAGCCAAGACCCGGGCTGTGTCTCTGAAGGGGATGAGGCCAGGGATGCTACCAGGGGCTATATGAGGACAGTTCTGATGCTGTGAAGTTCCAGCAGGAGGCCCAAGGGCTCTCCCTCCTCCATGTTGTGTTCCCCAGAGGCAGCCTCTGCAATGCCTGTCCAAGCACCAGTGTGGCTCCCTGGCAGAAGAAGCAGCCCCCTCCTCTGGCCCTTCATTCCTCCTATGCACAGTGCTGGGCTGCAGACACTGGTCCTCAGTGGCCTCCATGGTTCCCCAAGGTAGAGCAGATGCCAAGTTGAGAGACCATGGCTTGGACTTACCCGAACTGTAAACCAAATAAATTTCTGTTCGTTATAAATTATCGAGTCCATGGTTTTCTGTTATAGCAGCACAAAACAGACCAAGACACCACATATGGGTGGTGTCACATACCTGTCATGTGCTGGGCTTTCTTTGTCCCTCTTCAGGAATGAAATGAAGTGCTAAGAGTGTGACAGCCTAAGGTGTCAGTCCCTTAGGGGTGTTAGCTCTGCTGAGGAAAACTGCCTTGCCCAAGATCTGCCTCTTCTAGGGGCAGCTTCCATCTAGAGACCAGTGGACTTTTTTTTTTTTTTTTTTTTTTAAGAGAGTGGGACAGTGAGAGAGACAGAGAAAGAGAGAACCAACTTTATTTAGTTTTTCACATGGCCTTAGTTGCTACAACACTCAGTTGTGTAGGTGGTGCTGGGGTTTGAACCCAGGTCCTTGTGCTTGCCAGGCAAGCGCCAAAACCGCTGAGCCACCGCTCCAGCCCCGGGACCAGTGGACTTGTGAACAGGGAAGACTAAGCCCTCTCATCCCAGTTTCAGAGCACTCATGGGGTCCGCTGAGGCCTTCATGAGACCATATCACAGCTCAGCTTCTGCCTCAGCTGAGTCCTACTTCCTCCCCTTCCCTTTGGAGTGGACAGCTCCAGGAGCACTCTGAACACATCCCGCATGCCAGTCTCCATCGCAGAGGAAGCTGTCTGCAACAGTGGCTGTGTGAACAGTGGTACGTGCTAGTCCCAATTTAGAGTTACTCACATGGTGTTTCTTTGCTTGATATAAGTCTCCCTGATGAGATCCCAAGCTCCATGAGGACAAGGACCCTGTTTACTTTTGTTTATTGCTGTATCGCTAGGCCCTGTATATAGTAGATACTAAACAAATGTGAACAGAAAGAAGAAAGGCAGAAAATGCAGAAATTCAGGGGATCTTCGGGAGGGAGCGGCAGCACACAGGGTAAGCAGATAGAGCTAGATTCAGGGTCATGCTGGGTGCAGTGGTGCATGCCTATAATCTCAGCAGCTCGGGAGGCTGAGGCAGGAGGATCATAGGTTCAAAGCCAGCCTCAGCAACCTAGTGAGGCCCTAAGCAACTTAGTGAGACCTTGTCCACCCCAGCACCAAAAAAATAAAATCTAGATTCAGGATGAAAGAAAACAGGACCAAGAAAGGAAAGCAAGGTTTAGACTGAGTCAATGTGAGGGAAGCAACAGGCCAGTAGTGGCTACCAGGCAGGGGGTGTGGAGGGGCAGGAAGACATATTCTTCTAGGTTCAGAGGTAGGAGCTTGAGGAGCTGAAAGGAGGCTGGGTGTAAAGCCCACAGAGGCACAAGAGGCGGCAAAGAGGTGGGCCCAGCTGGACACTGAACGTTAGAATCCCTTTAGCCTAAGAGCAACAGGGAGCCTGGGAGAGTTTAAAGCAGACACGGCCAGGTCTGCATTTTGGAAAGACATTCCTGGGCCATATGGAGGATCAGAGACCAGTCGAGCACCAGTCACAATCCAGGTGAGCTTGTGCTTGGAAGAGAACAGTGATGGTGGGGTAGAAAGGGCTGAATAGGGCAGGGACCTACCACAGGTAGTATCTTCAGGCTTTACTGCTTGCGAATTTGCATGAATGAGAGGAGAGAGGGGTCTGAAAAGATCAAAAGTTAGGATCATTTACTGATCTAGAAAAACCTTGAAAAGAAGCAGGTGGGTAAGGCCCAGGGGCGCAGATAAAGTGTTCAGGTTCGAGGAGCAAAGGGTTTCGAGGGATGAAGTCCAGGCATCTGTGGAGTGTAAAAGTGTTCAGGCTGGGACAGAAATGTGAGGGGAACAGAGAGATGGACTGTGGGTCTCTGGGGATCTGCTTTGCAGTTCCACATAGCCTAGGTGTAAATGTTTGCTGGTGGATGGGTGGGCGGGTGAATGCTGGTTAGATAGATGGATGTGTGAGTGGGTAGGTGGATAAGCTGACAAATACCCGTGTTCTTCCCCTAAGAGCTTCAGGCTTCTCAAGGAGTGGGGAACTGGAACCTTCATGCTCACATCCTGGCCTGAGCCTTGAGCCTCAAAAGTAGCCACTACACAGGATGCCACGGTGGCTACTACGCTCACTGTGAGGAGGAGGATGAAGCAAGTGAGGAGGAAGCGGGACTAGCCACGGTCCTCCATTTAGGATAGGGAGCATAGCAGCCTAGCACTGCCAAGAGCCTCTCCAGCCCTACAGGTACCTCCAAGGATTGCTGGGCCACACTTCTGTCCCTGAAATGGAGAGTGACCCACAGGAAATCATCCAGTTGGCCAAATTCATATCTTTAGGCAGCACTAGATATTAAAATAAATGGGTATGGAGTTCTAAGTCCTGATTTCAGATTGCCAGCTGGGGCTGGGTCGCTGAGCACTCAGGGGCTGGCTGGCCTCTCCCTCTGTGGGTCCTGCTTTCCTCACTGGTCAGATGAGGATGGAGATGCCTGCCCTCTGGGCAAGGTGTGGCACTGGCCGGGTAACCTGTGCAGCACTGCAGTCACTTCATCTCTGTGGGTGGATTGCAGGCCCTGCCCCCACGGGCCCCAGCAAGCTCTGGCTGATGTCGATGGGGCTGCCGGCTAAGTAGGCTTGCTTGGGGCAAGAGATTAGTGCTGACTCGGAGGTTTGGGAGATGAGGCCAGGTGAAGCAGCAGGGTGGAGCTAATGCAACTCAATGGGCTCTTGCCTGGGAGGGGGACTTCGGCTGAGGGGACAGGGAAAAGGCGGCAGCTTTACACAGAGCATCTGCCTGTGCATCCAGCCCACATTCCCTATTCTCAGGGGCAGTGGGAGGACCCATTACTCAGAGCACCGTTGGGGCATTTGAAAGAAGGGTGGAACAGGGCTTTGCCCAATGTGACCAGCCAGCTGGTGGCAGAACTGAGGCCCACTAGGGATAAGTACTCTGGCTCTTTCTTTTCTTTCCTTTATGTCTCTGTCTTGGTCTCTCTCTCTTCAACCTTCCTTCCCAGTTTGTCATGGGAGCTGCAGACTCAACACCTGCCCTCAGGAATGCCTGGTCTGATGAGGAACCAAGCACATAACTAGTCAATGACAACATGGAACTTGTGTGACAGCAACCCACAGGGTTCGGGGAGCCCAGCGTAAGGCCCCATCCATACTCATGTGCAAAAAAGCTTCTTGGAGGAGGCTGAGTCTGCAGAAAAGTGACCCCAGGGCTGTGTTCCCAGCCAGGCATGGAGCACAGAGGCATGAGAGCCATGCAACAGGGCAAGGCACGGGAACCCACCAAGGGGATACCCACTGCTGATTCAGCCTCCCCACCCAAACCTTGAGGCCTCTTCCCTCTTCACAGACTTGCCTTGCCCAGCTGCAGTAGTGGGGGATAAGGGAAGACCCACATGCCTGCCAAGTTGTGAGGAAAGCAGGACGTTGCCATCAGGCCCTGGGGGCACCTCCTCTCTGGCCCAGCATCCATCTGCAAGGCATTCAGTAGGGCCAGTACAGATGGGAGGATCACCTCATCCTTGCCCATGAGTACCACCTCACTCATTCATTCATTCATTAAACAAACAGCAGCTGGTTGTGTATGAGTTGTTCCCACCATTATAGTCACTTTAAGAAAAATAATGAGCAAACAATCTTCCCTATACAAGAAGGGGGACAACCTAGGAAAGGAGTGAATGTAGTTTCCAAAGCTATATTCAAGGATGGGTTCCCCTTCTGAGTGGCTTGACAACTTGGGGTCCCAGCTGGTTAGTGGAGATGGTGACACCCATCCACAGAATGACATTGAGGGCTGGTAGAAGAGGCCCTCACATGAAGCAGGGGCACAGAGTGCATCCCCTCTACTGAGCAGGGATGGGTACTCTCCACACATCTTCCCACAGCAGGAAGTGAATGCTTCAGGGATGAGGCAGAGGAGCAGAGGCTTGGCAGAGAGGCTGTGGGCATGCTGAGACTCGCCTGGTTTCCCACTTGGGGTTGGGATGAGACTTTGTCTCTCTTGTCCCCAGAGGTAAGATAGTGACACTGTCCCAGGGTCTGATCTGACTTTTCTCACCAGGAAACCAAGAGACCTCTCCCTGCTCCCCACAACTGGACAGCAGTGACAAGAGACCCCACCATCTAGAACTGGGCAGTGGGGGGAAGAAGCACCCCATTCTAAGACTGATGACATGAGAAGAGCTACTTTCCAAAAGTAGCTGGGCCCCTTGCTGCATGCATCAAGGAGAAGCCTTGACCAGGACCCAATGGGAAACTGTGGAGAAGCCTCCCAGAGAGAGGACCAAGTGCTGTGATGGGGGCCAGTGGGCGGGTAGGTACCATGTTGAGCATTGCCACCAAGCAGACACCTCTCCTTTCCCAAATCACCACCTCAGTGCCAAACATTCCCCCAAGCAGGGAGACTGCAGCTAGGGGGAGTAGGGATAGACTCAAGGCAGACTCCAGCACTGTCTGGAGCACTGTCATACCAGGAAGGCTTCTGCACACTCTCTCCAAGGAGTGAGGATGGAGCTGCTGTTGCCAGCCCAGGGGCTGCCCCGGTACCTGCCAAAGGGTTTCCTACAAGGATCTGAGCAGCAACCTTAGAAGAATAGGACTGGGACTCAGGAGACCTGGGTTCTGGCTCATCTTGGGACCTGGGCAGGCATAGTCCCTCTCTGGGTCTATTTTGCCTTCAGATCATGAATGGCTGAGCTCAGACCCCTCTACCTCTGACTTTATGTAGTTTTAGGACTGGGCACATGATGCAAAGCCCCTGCAGGGTTCCAGTCTATAACTTTCCTGTGGAACCTAAAGGGGCAGAGTGGGCCAGGGCCACACAGCAAGCAGAGGGTCCTCCCATTCTTTACACTGTGACCCAGAAGCCTGAGACCACTCCAGCAGACCTTTCATTAGCTCTCCCCCTCCAACAAATATTTGCAGCTCATTACCACATCCTGCCTGTCTTCTGTGGACAGCCCTGCCATGGCTTACATCTGGCTTCACGGCATCCAGCCTGTTGACCACAGGGCTCCTTAGAAAGTCATGGTATTTGGGCCCGGCCTGATCCCAGACCATGGACTGCCCATTTGCCTAGGCCTTGCCTCTTCCCTAGTCTCTGCCTCATGGCTGCTGTAAAAACACCACAGTGCTCAGACCTGTCCAGGTGCCTGGACTGACTCTAGAACAGTTGGGGTTCCCCATGTGCTTCTCAAGGCCCTCTGTCCCAGGTACCCCAGATTGCTTCCTGAGAGCCCCACACTATTCCTTCTTCAGATCCTGCAGGAGGAATGGCCCTGCTGCCCTGTAGGCCCCACACAGTCAAGCCCATTCCTTCAGTCGGAGCCTGAGGCCTTGCTATGCCAGGCAGCCTGTGAGCCAACTCTCATAGCTCACTTCTGTCCAGCCACAGGTGAGTCACCTGACTCTCTGGGCTCCAGTCTTTTTTTTTCTTTCTTTCTTTTTTTTAAAGAGGGGACAGAGAGAGAAAGAGAGAAGCAATATTTATTTAGTTTTTGATGTGACTTTCATTCCTCAGCCACTTCATTGTGTACGTGGTGCTGGGGTTTGAACTCGCATCCTCGTGCTTGCTAGGCAAGCACTGTAACCACCGAGCCACCGCTCCAGCCCCAGTCTCTGTGGTCTTTTGCCAGGCTGTTGTGAGAGGCTGCATGTGAAAGCACCCAGCAAAAAACCTGGTCCAGGACAGGGGTGCCGTGATCTGGTCATAATTATCCCAGAGTGTGCCCAACAGTCCCTCATCAAAAATGGCTGCCACCAAGCTCCAATGCAGGGCCAAGCCCTGTGCCAGGGGGTCAGTGGAAAGTCGGGTTCCAGGGCCCTTGCCCCAGAGGCACTCTCAGTGATCCATCAGAGGAGATGAGTATGGGGGAGATAAGACACACAGTGCAGTCATAGCCGTGGAGGCCCAGGAGGGACACCTGAGCCCCCACATCTCAGAGGCATCCACTTAGTCACTGAGTATGGGTTGGAGTTGGACAGTAGTCCAGCATAGGGAGTAGCAGCAGGGGAGAGGCCAAGGTCAAGGGCTTGGTGGAGTGAGTGGCCAGGGACTCAGGGCAAATCTGAATGCTCAGGCCTGTAAGCCGTGTGTGTATGTGTGTGTATATGTGTATGTGTGTGTGTGTGTGCGCGCGTGCGCGTGCACCTGCGGGAGGGGGCATTGTTACAGGCTGAGCAGCCTTGGGGGGATGGGAAGCAGGGAAGGGTTTTAGTGGGGAGGGTGATCATTGGATCTGTGTGTGAGAAAAATCCCTGGGCTAGGTGGGGGAGGAATGGGGTGGAGAGGGGCACAGGCAGGCATGGAAAAGACCTATTCAGGGTCCTGTTGGGAGGCTAGAACAATAGTCCAGACCAGGCAGAGAGCAGAGCTGAGTGGGCTCAGCAGGGAAGCAGTGAACTGGTGAGGGTTTTAGGAGGGGTAAAGGGACAGGGTGACCTCCCACATCTGACATACTGTAAATCTGAGCTAGTAGCCTGCTCAGTGACTTGACCCTTTGCTCTCTCTGCCTCAGTTTCCCTACCTGTGAAATAAGAGCATGGGCCAGAAGGGCCCCAGAGATCCGGCTTACATGACACATCCTGTGGTTCCATAAAGCAAGTGTTCTCTCCCCATCCCATCCCAATACTTTTCTCAGTCTGGGCACTGAAGAAAGGGCCCAAGAGCCAGGGCCAAGCAGGATAAGAGTGCTACCTATCCAGGTAAGGACAGGTAGCCCTGCCTAGAAGGCTGAATGCACAGAGCTGCAGCGCCACCTACTGTCCACCTGGAAGAGGCCCCAGTCCCAGGAGCCTGGCTCTGACCTAAGTCCTCATGGACTGAAGCAGCAAGGAGTTCCTGAATGGACCTGCTCCCCTCTCCCCTCAGGCCTCTCCAGGTGGTTCACTGGACCCAGAATGTTTCTTTCATAAATGACTCTGACCTTGGATGGAGTGGTGGTTCGGTGGTTACTGCACTTGCCTGGCATGCACAAGGATGTGGGTTTGAACTCCAGAATCACATAACACAATGAAGTACTGGAGCAATGAAAGCCACATGAAAGACTAAGTAAAGTAAAACCGATTCTCTCTCTCTATTTAAAAAAAAGACTGGGCAAATCACTCTTTTTCAGAAACATTTCAAAGTTCCTCAATGCCTTTGGATTCTCCTCTCATAACTTAGCCTGTTATTCAAGGCCTTCCTGCACAGTCCCTGATCTATGCAGTCCCATTTCCCATACATCAAAATACTCCCGAGTATATTCCTCTAATTCACTCCATGTTTCTCCACCCTCGTGTTCTTGAGTCTGCATCTCTGTCTTCCTGGCTTAGAAAACTCCTGTAGAACCATCAAAGACTAGTGCAGATGTCACCCCTCCATGAAGCGTCCTTAATATACATTGCTCCCCAAGTTCACCATTAAGCACAGAGCCTACTGATCATCTTCCCAGAATCCTGTGACATCCTTTGTACATCCATAATTTGTTCTCCCCAGGCTCTGAACCCCTCAAGAAAAGAGACTATACATGACCTGTTGTTTCCAAGCACAGGGTCTTGTGTTGAGCAAATCAGTGTGTATTAAGCATCTACTATGTGCCATTGGACTAGCTGCTCTCCTCTGCTTAGCCTCATTTTGGTGACTTGGTTTACCTGTGTTGAATATATGAGACTTTACCACTTTGATCCTGCCATGAGCCTGCTGCATGACCACAGTGACTCACTCAACTTTCATCTGAACAAAAAGAAGGTTGCAACAACCCTACTGTTATGGCTCCTTCAGCTGGGGCCCACCCAAATCTTGGGACTCTGCTCACACATCTCATCCCATTACTCCCAAGTTACCTGACTCCCACGCCTGGTATCTTCCACAGCTGTGCCAAGCCAAGCCCTTACTGTCTGTCATCTTAGATCTACAGCTGGAACTAGTCTTCCAGATATCTCTGCCTTCCAAAGAAACCCAGGCCCAATCCAATCATACTACAAGCCCCACTGGAGGACAGGGGCCAGTCTGGTCTCTAAAGGTCTGTAGAAGGCAATACTCCTGTGTCCTTATGGTGGTGGCTCAGAGGGAAACCAGACTCTCAGGCCAGAGGGAGGAGAGTTGCTGCCTGGAAATGGGCTAGAAATGCTGTCCTACAGTGCTCAGAGCTCCACTGGATATTGGATGACCAAGCACAGCAATGGCAACGTTAGGGCCCACCCACTTCCTATCCAGGATGCACAGAGGGGGTCTGACTTGTTTGAGGTCACATAGAAAGTCCACAGCAAGAACCCAGGTCTTTCATCTTTGTGTTCTGGCACTCCATTACTTTGGTTTAAAAATCCTAGAGAAGTTTCAGAAGACAAGTAGTCCTAGTTTGGTTTCCAGACTGTGCAACTCTAACGCAAAAAATAGCTCATTCACTGGGCACACACTACTCACCAGCCACACAGAGCCCTTCAAGGGAGAGATCATTATCACCATGTTATAGGTGAAGAAAGTGAGGCTTCCGGTGAATGAATGGCTTCCCCAGGGCACAGATCTATTATAGAGGTAGAGTTCTCATGTGTCTTAGCCAATGTGTCCTTGAAGGCTGATGAAGACAAAGTAAGTCTACAATTCCAGACAGCAAACAACCAAATACAAGCTTTGCCATCTGACACCCAGAAGGAAGGAGGAAAGGCTTCCTGGAGTGGTAGGTGAGGCTATGGAAGAAGCATGCTGGACAGATAGGGAGGAAGGGTTTTCCAGGAGGGGCACATTGTGGGAGAACCCCTTGCTTCCTACTTGGAAAGGCCCTCCTTCCATTCATTGTCGCTTCTTAATCCCATCTTCCTCTTTTACCACTGCAGTCTTAGCCTTTCTACCTCACAAATTCTCTTCAGTTCAGCCCCTTTCTCCACTCCCACCGCTGCTACCTTGGCCCAGGCACCATGACCTCAGTCTTCAGACTCCTCAGTGTCCCAGCAACCTCTCTATTCCACCTCCCATACCACGCTGGAGTGGGCTTCTTTAAAAGCTAAGAATCCGGTGTCCTGCTCAGAATTCTTCGGTACCTGCTCCGACCCGCCTCCCCTCTAGCATGGTATTTATTACAAGGTTCTGCTTGAGACTCTCTCCAGCCCCATCTGGTGACACTTCACCCTTAACTCAGTGCTTCTGTGGAATGTCCCTAGATGTCACCGTTTTGGCCTGTGCATAGCCTGTTCCTCCTATTCTTTTATCTTTCAGAGCTTATTTTAACAGTCTGCAATAAGCCTTCCTTGCCCCCTGGATGGAGTACTCCAGACCCTCAGGGCTGGTGCCTATGGGTCCCACCGCCCCGGAGCGCCCCGCCTCCGGACTCCGCTCCTCCCCTGATCGTTCGCCCCCTCCCACCCCACCCCCGATCCCCGGCTGCGCGGGTGGGGCACTGACTCTCCCCCGGCTTCTGCGCGGGCGAAGGTGGGTGGGGGCCAGAAGGCGCCCTGGAAAGTCACTTTCCGCCCCCTCCGGGCCCAGGGAATATTTATGGGCTGCTGGAGCAGCTGGAGGGGAGGCGGGGGCTGCGGCTGCCCTGCGGGCGGGAAGCGCCACGTACTCCAGTCCCCTGCGGTCCCCGGCGGGAGGTCGGCGCGTGCGGAAAGCTGCCCCGAGCCCCCTACTTTGGGGCTTGTCCGCAGCCTATTAGCAGGCGACCGCAGCCAGGAAGCGAGGAGCCCCCAGCTGTTTCCTTCCAGCCGGGCTGGCAGACGGTGGAAGTAGAAAGGGGCTTGGGAAGGAGGCAGGTGTGGCGCTCGCCAGAGCCGCCAGGCCGGCACCTGGGGGCGCCTCTCTTTCCCAATAAGCGAACGTCGGCCCACTCCACAGATGGGAAACTGGGCGATCATAAAGGCAGAGCTAGGAAGAGCAGTACTGACTCCAGGGGCCCCTTTGCCCACTGCGCCTGTAGGCTCCACTGGAGGGGGCAGCTCACTCTTGGATGAGCACAACAAACAGAGGATAGTTGTTAAAATGCAGATTCCATGGCCCATCTCAGAAACCAGGTAGATCTGGAGTGGATCCAACAATCAGCATTTTAAAACAAGCAGACACAGCTACACATGGTGACGCACTGGTGAAGAGACACTGTGGAATGGGAAGTTTCCCCTCAGCAGATGCCCTGAATAAAATAAAGGTGACAGGGCGAGGACAGTGCCTGGCCTTGGAAGGGATGGATTTGAATCCAGAATAACCACGTGCAGCTGAGTGGTTAACCTCTGTTTTCTAGTTTTCGCTTGCCTAAAATGGAGATAACATTTGGCCCACCGGCTTCTATATCAGAGATCTGTGTAAAAGTGGTTTGCAAGAGGCTAGAGCAGTGGCTCCAGTTCGAATCCCAGCACCACGTACACAAGGAAGTCTCAGAGCAATGAAAGCCACATGAAAAACTAAATAAAATTGATTCTCTCTCCCTCTCTCCCTTCTCTCTCTCTCACTGTCCCTCTCTTAAAAAACAAAAAAAGTGGTTTGCAAACTTCACCTTCTTTGTGGTTATTATTTGCAGTCTTTGCCAATCCTCTGAGAAGAGAAGCCAGTCTTAGAGGGTGGTGGTGGTGAGCTCATAAACCTCTTCTGTAACACTCACCCTGATTGGGATGAAACCCTCCTTTCAAGAAACACATGACTCAACTTCTGTTCCCCAAATATGTACTCCTTTCCTCTGCTGGGGGCTGACTTCTTTATAGTGTCTGTGCCATTTTCTCACCAGAATGTGAGCTTCTCCTTTGGGGGTGCCTCACAGTCAGCAATAGTATCAGTCAGCAATCAGTATCAGTCAGCAATAGAGGGACTGGTTGGTGCAGACAGACCTGAGTTAAAATCTCCATTCTGTCAATTATTGACTGGTGTCTTGGTCTGGATCAAGCTCTCTGAGCCTCTATAGCTATAAAATGTAAGGTATAAGTGGAATATCTATAAGGTACTGTAATGTCTATCACTCAGTTTGCCCAATTTGGGTCAAACAAGATGTTAGCTTGGGAGACTGAGGAGGTCATCACAAGGGTTGGCTTTTGACCTGGCCTTTTAGAGCCAGGAAAGGTTGTAACAGGTAAAGAACTGGAGGGGAACGGCCCTTCCATGTCCTCCTTCACATTCTGGTTACACTCTGTAAGTTGGCAGCAGAGAATTCCTGCTCTGAAATGTGTTGTTGCTATTCATTTAAGAGTTAAATAAGATAAAGATGGCAAGTTGAACTTGCACTGTGGTCTTTCCTGTAATCAACTAAAGCAACAGTCAGGGGATTTATTAAAATACTGGAAACCAGATCAGCCAATGCAGAATGATACTGAGTCCTAAGCAGGCAATAAAGGAAGTTGAAAAGCAGCTCAGTTTGCACTGTGAAACCCCCACATGCTTCAGGAATTTGCTGTACCAGGTACTTCTGGATTTGAGCGGATTGGGGAGGCAAAAACAGGAAAATTGCCTGGAAATCTATTTAAGAAGCATACTCTCAGGTAGTCTCCCAGTCCCCTGCAGAAATGCTAATATTCCCTGTTAGGATAACAACAACAGTCCAGGCAGGAGATTGGAAGAGCTTTCCTCTCCCTCTCTCTCTCTCTCTCTCTTTTAAAGAGAGGGGGAGAGAATCAATTGTATTTATTATTTTTTCATTTGTTTTTTTGTATCCCTGATACTTAGTTGTGTCTGTGGTGCTGGGGTTCGAACCCGGGACCCTGCACATGCCAGGCAAGTGCTCCAACCACTGAGCCACCACTCCAGCCCCTGGAGGAGCTTTTCTGCTGGCTAGTTCAAGAAACATGGAATGCCTCAACCAGATCCTTGTACACAACCTTGTACGCAGCCCCAATCGTTTGCAAGGTATCAAATCTGTGATCTAGTGTCCCTATTCTTAAATACGAGCAGACAGCAAAGGATGAGTGTTGATCTGAAGAAAGCCTCTAATAAGAAAGAGTTCAGGAAGTTTGGAGCAGTGGTCCAGTGGTTAGAGCTTGTCTGGCATGTGGAAAGACCCCAGTTCAAACCCCAACACCGCATATACAACTAAATGTTGGAGAAATGAAGGCCAGATGAAAAAAATAAATAAAATTGATTCTTTCTCACTTTCTCCCTCTCTCTTAAAAGAAAACAAAGAGCAGAGGAAACAAAACAATTTAGAAAACAGTAACTTTGCAAAACGCAGAAGAGTTAAAAGAGAAAACTATTATTAATATCGTAAGAAATGGGCTGGAGCACTAGCTCAGTGGTTATGGCACTTGCCTGCCATGCATGAGGATGTGGGTTCAAACCCCAGCACCACCTACACAGTGAAGTATCAGAGGAGCAACAAAGGCCACATGAAAAGCTAAATAAAATTGATTCTCTTTTTCTCTCACTGTCCTTCTCTCTTTAAAAAAAAAATCTAAGAAATAAGATATTGCACCTA
>PVKS010036315.1:0-19442 GCA_004027875.1 Aplodontia rufa | reverse complement strand
TCTTTGATTATAAAGCAGTAAATCAAACCCTTAAAACATTAACAGAGACTACGCCTCTCCTCCCTCAAGTGCAACCTATTATTATTATTTTTTTTTAAAGCGAGAAGGACAGTGAGAGAGAGAGAGAATCAATTTTTATTTAGTTTTTCACATGGCTTTCATTTCTCGGACACTTAGTAGTGTACGTGGGTGCTGGAGTTTGGCCTGTGTACTTGCGCATGCCAGGCAAGCACTGTAACCACAGAGCCACCGATCCAGCCCCTAGTGCAACCTATTAAATGCCTACCCCTCCACACCTATAGGATGCAGTTTTGTGCTGCAACTGAAATATCAAATAATTGCTAAGAGTTAATGGAGCCTGAGGTGCATTTTCCTAGACTGCTTATTTAAATTGCATTTCCCTTCTGTCATTTGACAGTGAGACCATATATGAGATCTGTGCTGGGGAAGAGATGAGGGTGAAGGCCCCACCTGAGGCATTTGCACATGAATGGTTCATGGCCTCCTCGTGGCCACTCAACATTAGCAGTGTCATTTCTGTCCTTTTGTGTCCCAAAAGTGCAGTTCTCGTGGATGATTTGGAATCATGAGGCTGTGCCTGTGCAATCTGCATGTTTCTATAGCACAAGTTACATCTTTTCAATTTATAGAATACTTTTATTTTTATCTGAGTTACTGCCAGAGCAGAATCTGTTCATATCTGTTTCTGCCTTTCTTTCTTGCAAACCACACACACACACACACACACACACACACAGAGTGAGAGCAAGGGAGAGCAAGAGAAGGAGACAGAGAGAGAAATGACAGGTAACAAAAAGAAGAGGCTGACTCCTGCAAGTCCATGCACCTATGTGACTGTCCTTCCAAATCTTACATCCTCAGCGAACTCTTTCATTCTCTTTCACTTGATCTCTCTTATGAGAACATCACTCACATTTGGCAGATAAGGAAGCTAAGGCAGAGAGAGGTTCAGTCCTTTGTCCATGGCCACGTGGCTATATGCAGAGCCAGGATAAGAATTACATCCCCTACCTCAAGACCAGATGTCTGTCCACAGCACCACCAAGGGAGTGGAGAGTACTCTTGGATCATTTTCTGTTTCCACTGCTCTAAACTATGGACTTCTCCTGTTCTCCTTTCAATTTACATCTAATTTATTGATGCCCACTCAGGATCCTCTGGGTACTAACCAAGCACAAAGACACTTCCAAATAGTGCTGCTTCTGCTGCCTTGATACACAAGAAAGCAACATCTCTGGTTGTCCTTGGGATTGTGCTGAGGATTCAACCCAGGGCCTGCTGCATGCTAGGCAAATGCTCTTCTACTGCACCACACCCCCAGCCCTCCTTTCTTGGTTTCTGACCTACAATTGGAAGTGCTAGGGTGGGTTGGGCCACCCACGGTGGGAACTGGAAGGCCTCATGGCATTGGCTTTGTTGCTACTGCCCAGAATCAAGCTGCAGGGCTAGATCTTGCCACAGACACAAGTGGGGACACGGAGGTCAAGGACCCAAGGCCAGCTACAGCTGGGAGCTGGGAGCTACTGCCCCAGAAGATCTCCTGGAAGAGATGAAGTTAAGGTGCTAAAAATCCTGTACTCCCTCCAGGGTGAGCCAAAGTAGCTTGGACTTGACCTCGACCCATGGAACTGCTGAATCCAAACTCCTATTTGAGTTATAAGGTGCTGGCAATCAGGAAGAGGGAGGAGTATGGGGGCAGGGCCTTTTAACCCCTCAGTCTGCTCAGCAGGACAAGGCATTCTGTGTTTGGCTGCTTATAGACAGTATCCTCCCTCCTATTTCCCTTCCTATCCACTTCACATCACAAAACCCAGCTCTGATCACTGAGAGAACAGCAAGCAATTGTTCACAGCTCCCATGGTAGAATGTAGTGGAGCCTAGAGGAGGGAGTCTTCCACTCCAACACTCCAGATTCCACGACAGGGCCAAAGGAGACTTTGCAAAGAACGTGACATTTCAAGGGAACCTGGATGAGTAGGAGTTTCCAAGGCCAAGCTGAACACTTTAATGCAGACAAAGGTACCAGGCAAGGAGACGTTAAAATTCACAGTGTGTTGAGGGAACATTGAGTGGTTCAGTGTAGCTGGAACAGCAGAGACAAGAGGCACTGTGGAGGGATGGGTGGGAGATGGAGAAGTGGAGGTAGGCCAGAAAGTGAGATGAGGGCCAAGTTTGAACAGGCCTGGATACTCATGAGGTTGTGTCCTAAAAACTGTGGCCTTGCGCAGCAGGTTGGTGACAGCAATCTGATTTTTGGTTAGGAAACCTACAGGCAGTAGTGTGCAGGCTGAGTTACCAGGGACAAGACTAGAGAGTAGTGAAAGTTATGAGATGCTGTAGCAGTGTCATGACCTCAGGACCAAAGAATAAGGGAACAGATTTGAAAACCATGAAAGGTTTGGATTCTGTCATTCACTAAGTGTGGGAGTGAGAAGAAGGAGTGGCTGAGGATTTCTTGCCCTGTAATGTGGTTGAATTGCTCAAAAGCCTCAACTGGCTCCCCGCTGACTTCCATGAAGAGAATGTCCACGATCTGTTGTCCTGGTTTCACAATCAGGCCAGACTTTTCTCCTCCTCATTCCCCAACCAGGCTCTGGGATTCTGATCCGTGGTCAATGTCTTGTGTTCTGCTCTCCACTGGTGCAAGTCCTTCCTCATTTCAGATGTCTCTGATGTAGTTACAGTGGCAGTGCATGGGGTTACCTACTTGCTGAGTTCTAGGCATTATTGCGCCTACTTGATGTGTTGCCCATCTTGTTTGATTTTCAATACCTTGTGAAAAGTGGCAGCCCAATTTTATAGATGGGGAGTGAGGCTCAGAGGACCCGAGTGACAAAAGATCTGTTGTGAATCTCTGCACTCTTTCAGTGGGGCTGTCTTGCTCTGTTTCTCTCGATCATTGCTGTCTCTTCCTCTGCCCACTCTTGCCCCTACCTAATGGCCTCATTACCTTTTGTCTGAGCCTCTACAGGGCATTGACTTCTTTCTGCCTTGCATTTAGGTTATTTCAGTCCTCCTCTGCCCAGATTGGAAGCTCCTTGATCAGAATCATGCTTGATCTCTCTTAGGCATGTGGAATTACTCACAGGAGCTGCTCAAATCCTAATTGAGTAAGCAAACAGCCCTGGCTCTTGCGGGAGGAGGATGAGTCTGCTCCTAGGGCACCAATTCTCTCCATCCTGGTCCACATCTCTCCAAGCCCATGGTTGTCCTTCCCATATGAAGAGTTGCAAGATCGGCTTAGCCAAACTTTCTAGCACAGTCCAAACACTATTATGATTTTTCACATATTTCCCCACTAGACTGAACTCTGTTGGGCCAAGAATAAATTTTATTATTACACATAAAATACCTACCACTTATTTCTAATAATAGCTTTCTAACATTCTGCCAGATATTTTCTTCCACTCTTTACAGACTTTATACTAGGTCTGTAAGATAGAGATTATGAAGTCTTCTTTGTTCCTTTGTAAATGAGAAAACTGAGGTCTACAGAGGCTACGGATGTGTTGGCAAGGTTGAACAGTGATAAACCTTTAGAGGTAGGAAGTCCAACTTCAAAGCCCATGCTTTCCCAAGCTCTCCTGACCTAATGACCTAGGCTCATGATCAAGGTTTGTTGTACTGAATGAATGAGAGTGGATTGTGCTGGAAAAAAATCACATGTAATCCATGATCTGGCATCTTACATGGAAAGAAGGGAAGATCTAGGAGAGGCCTCCTAAGGGTATGCTCCTCAGAGACTACCAAGGGGCCAAGGGGATATCAGAGTCAAGGACTGTCTTCTGACCTCTGTTGCTTGTCTCCAGGTCCGCTTTGTGAACAGCACCTGGGTGTTCGGGAAGGGCATGTGCCATGTCAGCCGCTTTGCCCAGTACTGCTCTCTGCATGTCTCAGCACTCACACTGACGGCCATTGCTGTGGACCGCCACCAGGTGAGGACTATCTTTCCCTCAATGGTTTTGCTTTCCCGGAGTCTGTGGGAAATATGCTCAAGACAGTTTTCAGTGAGTGTGTTTTGTCTTGCTCAATATGAGCAGGTAGATTAGGCATCTTAAGCCCTTTGTCCTAGTTGTTGCAAAAAGTTATTTCCAGTTTGTTATTCCAGTAAAGGCTCACTGGTGGACACTTTCTGCCTTGGAAATGAATGAGCTTGTTTTAGGTATAGAAAGGCACATCCAAAAAAATCACAGATGAAAAGACGGCAGCAAATAATTGCAGGTTGGAGACAAGGCTTTTGAGTGAGAGAACAAGCCAGGATATCCAGATGGCAAAAGCAGGCAGTCATGGTGGTGGCGGTGTCTGGGGTGAAGACATTAGAAGCCCTGGGTGGATATGGTTGTGGGAACCTAAAGAGGACCTGAGGATGTCCATGCTGGAAGGGAGTGGGTCCATGACAGGTGCCTTGTGCATGTCAGCTCAAGGAGCCTGTGCTGTATGTTTAGACGATGCTGAAACAAGGAACAGAGGCTCAGAAAAGTGCATATGTGACTTTTCCAAGATCATGTGACTATGAATGATGCCTCTAGAATTAGAACTAAGGTCGGTGTGGGCTCCAAGCTCATGTTGTGATCACTACACCTCCTAGCTCTGAGAAGTCTCAAGAAATTTGCCAGATCAGTATCATTAGGGCCTCCAGGACAAAGATGGGATTTATCCTGAGTAGCACTGAGAGGTATAACCAGGATCAAGGGGTAAGAAGCTCCAAAGGTGCAGGCTCAAAGCTGAAGTCTAACATGAGGAATGATTTTCTAATGAAATGTCTAAAGGTGGACAAAGCTAGTTTGGAGGTAATGAGTTCCATGTCACCAGCCATATCTAAGCAAAATCAGGATGATAATCAGGATGATAGGAAGGTTTTCAAAGGGACTCATGCATCTAACAAGGAATTGGACTAGCTAAACTTTCAGATCCTTTTGAAATACCTAATTTATGAATTCTTCATATATATTATAAATACTTTAGAGCAAAGTGTGAAAATTTGCATACAAATATTTCCTGCTTTTTCTTAATATCTCCCTTTATTCAATAAGAGCTCTGGATAATCTGTACCTGGTTTACCCCTGTTTAACACAGTTGAGGGTTGGGAGTTGGCCCATCGATTAAGAGTGGGGCCAAGGGCTGGAGTGGTGGCTCAGCGGTTTTGGCGCTTGCCTGGCAAGCACGAGGACCCGGGTTCAAACCCCAGCACCACGTACACAACTGAGTGTTGGAGCAACTAAGGCCATGTGAAAAACTAAATAAAATTGTTAAAAAAAAGAGTGGGGCCAAGGAACATAAAGAAAAATGAAATGATGGCATTTGCAGGAAAATGGATATAACTAGAGCCCCTTGTGTTAAGTGAAATAAGTCAAACTCAAAATGTTAAGGGTTGTGTGTTTTCTCTCATATGCAGAAACTACAGAGGAAAAAGGAAAGCAAAGGTTGAGGTGGAGCCCTAAATATCAAAGGGAGATCAGTAGAGGAAGGGGACCAAGGGGTAGGAGGCAGGGAGGGTGGGGGGAAATGCTGGGGAGTGATGTTGGCTAAATTATGTTGTTATATTTTGTGCATATATGAATATTTAACATCAAATCTGTTCAATAGGTGCAACTATAATGTACTAATAAAAATATGAAGAAACTGAATATGAAAAAATAAATCTATTAGTCATCACTTTTGGACAAATGTGCCAGCTCCTTGGCCCAATAAAATTTATACGTGAACATTACAAAAAAGAGTGGGTCTGAGGAACAGGGCTCATTTTGACCATGTTGCCATGACATATACTAAACATGAGGCCTTGATCCAAAGCCAGTGAAGTCCCTGATCAGTGTTGGGAAGCTTTGCCCCAGGCTGCCACTTCCTTCAGCAACCTGAACACAGGAGAAGGGCAGTGATGGCCAACTCTAGAATGGAGATGTGCTGGGAACCTTCTGAAGACTCATCACACCTTCCCATAAGACCCTGAAAAAAACTGGCAGGGAAAAAAAAACCCTGAGGAATATCCAGAACATTGCATGAATTTCAGGATGGTGTCCTAAGGCAGTGGCAACTCTATGACTTCTGTCCGCCTGACCCGGAACTCACCTATCCTCAAATGCCTTTTCCAAGAGATAATGATTCTCATTTTAAAATGAAGATGCTTTTAAATTCCAAGGCCTTATTTAAGCCTTTTAGAAGAACTGACTGCAGTTTTACTAGCAGCTTTCATAAACAGTGTAGTGAGGTCCCAAATAAGTGTCAATGCACCTTTCCATCAGAGGCGATGAGACTTTGCTCTCCGTGAGTCTCAGACCCTCTCAGAGCCCTTCATAACGTAAGGTGTCTAGAATCATGGGAAGATGAAATCAGATTTCAAGGACATGGGCACCGTGTATGGGCTTCTCCTTCTGCTCGTTTCATTTTGGGACCTTGTAAGCAGACCTCCTCCACAGCCCTCCTTGGTCCCTTCACTACAGCAAGAAACCTTTGAACTGCCAAGAGTATCGAATCAAGATGGCACCCCTTTTCCATCCCTGTAGGTGGGCTGTGGAGGGGGGCATGGTTGGACTTCTCCCCTCCCCCAGCTACATGCAGCTCAGGGGCTCAGCTGTGAATGGAAAGGGAGCTTGGCTTTATAAATAAGGCCAATCTTATATGACTGCATTATCTAGAGTCTTATTTGCTTCAAACTTCTTCAGCTAGTGATGCTGTTTGCTTGCATTTCAGGTCATTATGCATCCTTTAAAGCCCCGGATCTCTATCACAAAGGGTGTCATCTACATTGCTGTGATCTGGATCATGGCTACGTTCTTCTCTCTCCCTCATGCTATTTGCCAGAAATTGTTTACCTTCAAGTACAGGTGAGATGCATAAGTAGGAGCAGCCTGGGCCTCAAAGGAGATTGCCCATCCCTGCCTTTTCCAGAATCAACTAGGACCCCTTGCAAAGAGAAATTGGAGAGCCTGTGGATCCACAACTCTCACAAGTACCCGACTTTCTGAGCCATGCTGGCCTCTCTCCCATCCTGTTGGTTCTTGATCCATCCCTATTCTTTGCTTTCCCTCACTCCGACCGCTGCATTTTGTCTTTTTTTCTTCTCAACCACTTTAGATTCCTCCTTTTTCTCTTTCCAATTTCTAAGGACCAGGCAGTCGTTACCCAGTTCTGCCACCAGGGGGTCGTGCGCTCACACAGACTGAGATGGGAATCAATGGTGGGAAGGTAGTTTAAAAGAGCAAGATTTTAAATTCTCACAGGACTTAGAACAAAGTATATATGCATGCGAATATCTGAGGCAGGATTCTCCACCTCCTCCCACCTCTTGCTGAGGTTTGTCCATCATATATTCTTATCAAACAGGAATCTCTTTCTTTCAAACTCTCAGTATTTACAAATTTAGTTTGTTAAGGCCTCTCTTCCTGCTAGACAAGTTTAGGAAAAGCTGGTAGTTTCTAATTTGGTACCTCAATGATCTCAACTCTTACCTTACTGTCCCTTTGAAACAAGCCCTCAATCTATATTTACTGGGTGAATAAATGAATGATTTTATGTGATTTTCAACATTTTACAGTTGTTTTAGGCGAGGTTTCTTAGAAACAGGTCCTGATGTAAAGGCAGGTACACACGAGGGGTTTATTAGGCCCACACTCCCAGAGTAATGGGTGAGGGGATGGGGAGGTAGGACTGAGAAGGGAAGGCCCAGGCCAGGGTGTGGCTTCCAGGGAAGCTGGGGGGCTCTGGAGCAGTCTCCAGAGTGGGGAGCAGAGTCTGGAGCAGCAGAGTTTGGCCCCACTGTAGGCCAGGGAGCTTGGTTTTCACATTCCTGTGTGTCACTGGTTCCAGACTTACTGGAGAAGACAGAAACTGCCCCCACTTCTGGCTCTTGGTGAACTTGTGGAAAGGATTGTTAGTGGCCCTAGGGTAGTCACAGACACCTAGAAGACCATAGGTGCCAACATTTCTTGCTGGAGAGGCTGTAGCTGAGGGCTGATGCTCTGACTGGTAAGGGAGTCCTGGGGGACAAGACAGCACATTGCTAGTGTCTGCTACAGTGGCCAAGCACATATTTTGTTCACTTCTGTGACAAAAGCAGTGTCAAAAGAGTTAGACCCTGAAGGCTATCAAATAATTTATAAAGGCTCCCTCCATTAATTCCAGGATATTGGAAAATATCACACACTCAGATCCCCCAATTGCCTTCACACATGGGAGAATTTTTCCCCCTCAAAAGCAAAGGGAGTTTTCTTTGCCAGTGATGGTTACTAGCACATATAATAAGAACAACAAGCCTTGTGGACATACTAAGAAGAGTGAAGAGGACCAGGGAACATTGTTTGTAATAATTGATCACATGAGTGGCTGAAGGTCTGTTCCTTAGCTCAGGCTTTGCCACTCATATCTCACCTATCATTCATTTCCATCATTTCTTAGTTCCTCTTTGGAATGGGAAGTTGGTAAATGGGAAATTCTAATATTTCCTCAAGGATGAGTTAATTTCCTATTTAAGAACACTACTGCTGGGGCTGGAGCAGTGGCTTGGTGGTTATGGAGCTTGCCTGGCATGTGCCAGATGTGGTTTTGAACACAAGCCCCACGATTGCAACAAAAGCCACAGGAAAAGCTAAATAAAATTGATTCTCTCTTTCTCTCTCACTGTCTCTCTTTCTCTCTCTCTCTCTCAAAAAAATAAAAGAACACTACTGTTTTATCATTCAATAAATGCCTATTAGGTCTCAACTATGGGCTAGGAATAATTCAAGACTAAGAGGGCACAAAGATTGAGGTGTCTTCCTTACCTTTGTAGAACTTAACCTTGTGGGGAGCCAGAAACATGATCAGGTACTTAGGCTACAGCATCAGAAGAGCTATAGCAGACAGATGTTCCAAAAGCCCAGGGGGAGGGAGAGGCTGGCACCTCTTGGGTGAAAGCTTTCCACACTGGTCTCTTCCCTGTCATCTTCCTCTCTCTCTCCCTCCTATCCCCAGTGAGGACGTTGTACGCTCTCTATGTCTACCAGACTTCCCTGAGCCAGCAGATCTCTTCTGGAAGTACCTGGACCTGGCCACCTTCATCCTGCTGTACATCCTCCCCCTCTTCATCATCTCTGTGGCCTATGCTCGTGTGGCCAAGAAGCTGTGGCTGTGTAACACAATCGGCGATGTGACCACGGAGCAGTACCTGGCCCTGCGACGCAAGAAGAAGAAGACCATCAAGATGCTGATGCTGGTGGTGGTCCTCTTTGCCCTCTGCTGGTTCCCTCTCAACTGCTATGTCCTCCTGCTGTCCAGCAAGGTCATCCGCACCAACAATGCCCTCTACTTTGCTTTCCACTGGTTTGCTATGAGTAGCACCTGCTACAACCCCTTCATCTACTGCTGGCTGAATGAGAACTTCAGAGTTGAGCTAAAGGCATTACTGAGCATGTGCCAGAGACCCCCTAAACCTCCAGAGGACAGGCCACCCTCCCCAGTTGCATCCTTCAGGGTGGCTTGGACAGAGAAGAGCAATGGTCGGAGGGCTCCAGTAGCTAAAAACCTCTTGCCCTCCTCTCAGCTCCAATCTGGGAAGACAGATCTGTCATCTGTGGAACCCATTGTGGCAATGAGTTAGAAGAGGTAGGGAAGGATCTGCCTCCAGCTGAGGCTGGAAAGTGGCCTGTCCTCTTGTGCATGATCTTCACACTGCTGGAAACAAGTTCCTACTGAAATAGTAGGACTCTGGAGTTTCTAGAAAATTGCCTGGACTCCTAACCCCATTTGATGCACAAACATAAGAGGCAATTACCAATTAGGCCTCTGTTTATAAATTCCCATGTAGGAAATGCTGTTAGGTATGGCACCCTGGATCCCTGAGAGAGAACCATGGTGACCTCAGGTCAGATGGGGGCTGTGTCAGTTAATGGACTCCAACAGTTGGGCAGCTGCTTCACCACTCTTCTGACTGCTGAGCGCCCACAGAGGACACCTGAGTCATCCTTTGGGTGTGGCTGACCCAGATGCACAGAGCTCTGCTGGAAACAGGTTCACTGGCCAGTGAAATGTTAGCAAGTCAGAGCAGGCATTTCATGCCTTGCCTTCTGAAGTCATTGGACCAAGATAGATCACAGTTCTTCAGGGGCTTGGCTATGTATGTGGCAAGAAAGGACCAATTTTGTTTCCTTAAAACAAAGAGAAATCATTGTTTCCATTTTGAAAAATTCAGAAAAGCACAAAGGAAAACATAAAATCATCTCCTGAGCCTATAGATGTGATAACTTCTGCTAATCCTGTGGATTTATTTGAAGCTTTTCACTTTGTGTGTAGACGTGTGTGTGTGTGTGTGTGTGTACTTTTAAAATTCTGAACTATACTTTGCCATTGGAATGTAATGATCAACAAGAAACAGGGGTGCAGAAGAGTATGTATGAGCCCCTCTTGAAGCGTAGTGTCCATCAGATGAATTGAAGAAGATGTGAGAGAGGAACCCACACAAGGTGAAGACTGTCCTCAAGCCCACAGAACAGGTTCCATCTTTCAGCCAGTGGTGGCAGGGCCCAGCTATGGCACCTCTCCCCAGATCGTGGCCATCTTGATGAGCCAGGAGACAAGGCTCGGCCACAAGGTATAATTTTTTTCTTGGAATCACACAGAAGCAAGAGGGGGTGAAACATTGTTCTGTTTACACAGGTAATGAGGGAGCAGTCTTTCCAACGTGCTGGAAATAATTGTGCTGAGACACTTCATCAACCCAAGCTGCCTAGACAGGCCATTTCTCTACATTGTCTGAGTAATGAGATTTTTCCCACACCAGTTTCTGAAAGAAGACACACTCATCATCACCTTGGCAAGTCACATATCACTTCCAAAAGCCTATGGGATCCTTAAAGAAACCTTTTTTCTTAAGGGCGCATTTGCCAGAGAAATCTCATTCCAGAGACTGAATGTTTTTGTCACTTTCCATCTGGTTCTGAGTGATTCATAGTGTCACCCAGAGAGAGACTTGTCAGGCAGAATCGAGCTTAATTCCCCAGCCTTGAACAATTGCTGCTGCCATTCTGGGTTTAGGCTTCCTTCTGGCCCCAGAGAAATCCTGAGTAAAGTGTGCAGATGGAGATGAGTGGGAAACAGGTTTGGGGGAGAAGGGGTTTGTCTAAGATTCACTTACTATTAATTGAAGCTAAACTTGGTTTCATCATCGGCTTCTTTATAATGAACCAGGAGAGTTTCTTATACTAGTGTATTTATGAGGGTGTTAGAAAAATTTCAAAATAGAAAAACATTATCAAATCATCTTTTGCTGAACAACAGATTTAAAAAATTACTTTCATGAGGCCAAGAGCATTTTCTAAGTCCAAAGGGATTCCCCAAGTGAGCTTTTTAGGCCAAATGGCTTCTGTGCTTGTCCCTGCTGTCTGTGATGTCAGAAAGACGCTTTTAGTTCTTCATGCGGCCATAGAAATCCTATGAGCCAGAACCAGAAGAGGCAGCAAGGATATAGAAAGTGTATCCTGCTTTAGATTCATGTGAACAGCTTCATTCCCTCCTCGCTGAGGGTGGCTAGAAATATTGCTGAGTCATAGAGAAAAACCTTAGATCTGGGTCTCCTGTTGTCACCTGTCTGCCCCCTTCCCTTTGTTCCCTGTGTGCCTCAGAACAAAAAGTGACTTGTAATTGTGAACATGAAATTTGTAAAACTTGAGTTTTCTTAGTGTGATGTAAAGAGTGCTTTATTGTAAATTGTTCCAGTCTCAATAAAATATCTTTTGAGTGTGTGGACTGTGCCTCTTGGATGGGTGACTCTGTCACAGTTGGTGACCTTTACAATGGGAATCAACATGGATTCAGGAAGGGAGCATAGGACTTATCTAGCCAAAGCCTGGAGACTCAGATGAGGAAGGGCAAACACGGAGAGTGCTCACAGCAGTCGAGAAGCCTGGTCTCCTGGTCCAGAGCTTCCTCCGCTGAGTCAGCCAAGTGCTACATGTTTTATCCCCAAGCTCCATCTGTTCCTTGGTGACTCAGGAGGTGTATCTGCCACTGGAGGCTGGGGAGTCGTTCTCCCACTCTGTGGGGTGAGCATTGCCTTCCCTGTGCTTACTGTGATCTGCCACACTGGGCCTGGGGTCCCACTATCCTGCCAGGTAAGCTAGGTGGGAGCCTTCACTGCACACATAATTACCCTGATCCTATCCAGAGCATCTGTTAAAATAAAATTTAAACAATTTTACAGACAGTTCTAAGTAGAGAGAATTTGCTAAACCTAGAGGAAAATTAGAAGAAAAATGGAAGGCGTAAGTAAGAGAAGAGAACTAAGATTTGTTGACAATTTCTTTTTCAGTACCAAGTTAAAGGCTTCTGAGCTCATTATGTCATTCCCCAGCCCAGTAGCCCTACAGGGTGGCATTATTATTTCTATATTGCAGATGAGGAGATTGAGCTCAAGCAAACTTAGATAATTTTCACACATCTAAATAGGGAAAAGTGCTACCCTCTTGGAGATTAGGTTCTGAGAAAGTGTGGAGAAAAGAATCTTACCTTTTTTTTTTAGTGTTTTCTAAATTTACTTGATTGGAAGATAAATTTTGGGAGTAAAATCTATTATCCATCCTAAAAACCAGTATCAAGCTACCTACTTTGGGAAATGCTTGACTAGGTGAGCCTCAAAGGCCCTTACAGCTCAGTGGTCAATGAATTCAGGTTCTCATACCAGAAAGATTGCGTGGCTGCCTCGAGCTGTTATGGTTAGAATCATTTTCCAAGCAAGCTCCTAAGTAACTCTTATATTGCTGGTGCCTGTTAGAGCATGGCAGGTTGCCAAGGCAAATAGCTATCTCATAGCCAGCCTGGGGCCCACGGTCTTCCGGTAGCATTGTCAGAACTCAGCTGACCCTTCACTGTTCCCAACCTGTGCCATGCCACCAGGGCCCCTATGGTGATGGAGCCCTCCCAGGGTGGGTCCAGGGAGGAATCTGACAAGCCTGGGGGTCTTTGAGTGAGGCCTGAAGATGGTAGTCACAGGCTGCCAGCCTCCCAGGTTGCACAGGATGATCTTGCTTCAGTGTTTCCATGTTCTCCTCCCCTGAAATTTCCTTTCATTTCAAGAAGTACTTAGGGAAGCAAACACAAGAAGAAAAAGAAAAACATGTGATACTGGGAGCCTTTTGAAAAAACAGAACAGTGGTTTTAAATGTGACAAAATCCTGGAACTGGTGTTCTTTCTGAGGCATCAGAACCTGTCCTGAGGAGAATAAGCTATTAGCTGCTTCATGAGGATAGAGGGCTTGCATTATACAGACCTCCCTCCCACTCCCCTTTCCAGCTCAGGAGGAACCCTGCCTTCAGATTGGTCATGAATTTAAGATGTGCAGCTTAATTATGGAAAAGGCAAAGGAATCACAAGCATGGGTTTAGGTTATTGATTATGGCAGGTTGGAGAGAAGGGGGTACCTGTTGGTGTCAGGGTAGAGTAGGGACCACTGGGTAGATATAGGTAAATGTGCAGGTTTTATTTTGTGCAGTAGGTTCATGGATGCTTATTACACATTAAAAGTAATGAGTCAAATAACTAACCAGATAGCTAAAAATGGGTCATGTGCAGACCAATATTAAGAGTATTCCATAAAGCCAGGTGTGGTTGCAAGAGACTATGGTCCCAGCTACTAGGGAGGCTGAAGTGCAAGAATTGCTTCAGCCTGGAAGTTTGAGACCAGCCTGAGTAACACAGAAAAACCCCGTCTCATTTTTTAAAAAAAGTGTGGTATAAATCAAGGTTATAATTAACCCAATTATACCCCTGTTGTCAATAAACTAACCAACCAACCAACCAATGGAAGTGGAGACCTAGAGGTCCAGGCCTTCACTTTTCTTCCCTGTACTCTTCCAATCAACTTACATCTAAATTATTAATACATGCAAATAGAGTTCACCGCCAAGACAACCAAGACATGGCAATTATTTTTCCTTTTTAAAATAACCTTGTTTTTCTGAAGTTAGAACTTGTCTTTTGTTTCTTGGCTTAATTTTCTAAATCACTGCCACTAACTCTTTTCCAATTTTAAAAATAGTCAAAACTGCTTTGTGACATGGGCAGACAACCTAAGTGTTCTCCAGCCCCCAAGCCACACCCCCTCCTGCACTGCCTGCTCCACCCTGGGCAGAACACAGAACACCTGTCCTCTCTGCCTGCTGCCCTCTCCAACATGAGACCTAGGTCAGCTTCTGGAGGCCTGTCTTCCTCTTTTTTGGTCTACTCTCTTGTTTGAGAAGATCACATCTTCCAGGATAATCCCTAGGAAAGGTAGATAGGAACTCATTTCTTTTGAGATCTGGTCTATCTCTAAATCTGTTTAATTTAAACTTAATCAGTAGTGTGTGTGCATGTAGGATGATGGATTGAAAATCATATTTTCTCATAATTTTAAAGGTATTTGTATTAGCTTTATATTTTTGCCATAATCAATTGCCACTGTCTTAAAGGTTTACCCAAGAAAAATCACTTATCTCATAGTTCTGTAGGCCAATCTGACACAAAAGGGCTGCATTACCATCTGTTGGCTCTGGGTAGAACCTATTTCCTACCCTTCATATTTTGTGGAGGCCACCCACATTCCTTGGCTCTCTTCCTGTAGCTTCAAAGCAGCATCACTGTGTCTAAGCTTCTTCCATCCTTACATTTCCCTCCGACTCCTCTGTCCTTCCCTCTTCATTTTTCAGGACTTTTGTGATTGCATTGGGCCCAGTTGGGTACTCCAGGATAATCTCTCTACCTTGAAGTCAGCTGATTTGTCAGTCCATCCCCAAACTTATTCTTTTTTTTTTTTTTTTTTAAAGAGAGAGGGACAGTGAGAGAAACAATTTTATTTAGTTTTTTACATGGTTTTCATTGCTCCTAGACTTTATTGTGTATGCGGTGCTGATGTTCAAACTCATGTACTCACGCATGCTGGGCAAGCGCCACAACCGCTGAGCCACCACTCCAGCCCCCCAACTTATTCTTTGCCTGACATATTCATAGGTTCTAGGCATTGGGATGTGACCCTAAAAGGAGAGCCACTGTTTTTCTTACTAGCATTGCCTCCATTGTCCTCTGCTGAGAAAATAGATGCTTTTCTGATTCATTCCTATCCATTTGACCTAAGACCCATTTATTTTAGGATGAGGTAAAAAAAGTGAATTGAATGGATCCTCAACTCAGTAACTTTCAAGTATTTATGTAGACACCAGCCTCTGTGATTCTTCCTAAGATAAGAGGTTACTTTTGGTTCACTATTTCCACAGGGAGGAGATGCGGCAGGGACTTCTGCATGACACTGCTGTCACTGCATGTATGTAGATTCCACCAGTGGTTCAGTATTCCCATTCTGCATTTAGCAACTCAGGAACTAACCTCAGAATAGACTCATGGATCCAGCATTCCATTTATCACTCAGGCCCCACATGGTTGGTAGGAATGTAAAATGGTGACTGCTTAGTCACTGCATGCTAAGGAACACCTGCGCCCCACCGTATATTGCTGATCTGATTCTCATTGCCTTCAAACCTAGGAAAGAGATACCAGGTCCTGATTCCAATTTCCTTGAAAGTCTGTACCTGCCACCATTTGTGGAACAAGTTCTGTATTAGTCATCCTTCTTTGCTATAGAAAACAAGCCATTTGGACTAGTTTAAATCTAAAAGCAACTTTTTGCAGGATAGTAGAGAAAGAACAGAATCTTCTGGGTCATTAGGGAATGACGTTTGGACATCATATAAGCAAATGCAGTACAGCCATAAGTGCTCAGCTGGCCACCATTCAGTGCTGAGGATAGCAGAGTCTCTGCTGCAGCTGCCAGTGAACCTGATGCCTCCAATTCAGCGTCCCCTAGACCTTGACCCAGCTTCAACTTCACATGGCTCACTTTGCCTTCTAAGTTTCTGTAGCAAGTCCCTTACCAGAACATAAATCACATGCAGATCAAGTGCATTAGGGTCTGAAATACACATGTATTTATATTTATATTTGTATTCCAGACTCTGTAGCATAAGAAAGCAGTTGGGATTAATAGCAAATGAACTAGCCTAAAGTATCTGCCATAGCAAAGATTCATAGAAAGTAATCTCTTTCAGCATTTGAAAGTCTAAAGCTTACTTTAGTTAGCCTTCACTCTGAAATGGTAGCTTAGCAGTGATGCGGGTTTTTTGAGATGAGGCCAGATTCTCTGCTCCCATTGGCAAATGGAGTCTGGGCCGGATTCTCTGCTCACACTGGTGAATGGAGTCGGGGCTGACTACAGATTCCAGCAGCCAAAATAGCCTGCTTCTAGGCTTTGCAGCCATTCCCAGTTAAAACCTGGGAATTTGGGCTGACTGCAGGTGTCTGCAGCCGAAAGTGTTAGCAGCTCTCCAGCTAAAAGCTGGGTGTTGCAGCTCTTGGTGTGGTGGAAATTCACCCCGGGAATTCGGCGCCAATCTTCTGGGTTCTTGTCTCATGAATTTGAAGAATAAAATCCATGGACAACCACGGAAGGAGGAGTAAAAGGAGTAGGATTTATTTAGGAGGAAGAGCAGAGACTCCGCAAAGCGGAGGGGCACCTGGAAGCAGGACACCATCTAATGGAGGTCAGGCCAGGGGTTATATAGATTTGGGGTATGAACATAATTAACATTCAAGCAAAGCAGGCATTGAGAAATGCATCCACCTCATTGGTTGAACCCTATGCAAAGCAGGCATTGGAACTTAGTACCAAAGTCATTGGTTAAAATCTATGCAAAACAGGTAGCCATTCTTTCCAAGTTCCCATCTGTGTCCACCCCCATTTCTTAGTTTTCCCGCCTCAGGGAGAAAGGAGTTGCTCCCACAGGTGTGCCTCATGGTCCTTTGCATATGAAGGCCCTGAATATGCCCTGTCAATCACTGTCTACCAGCTAGCTCTTAGAGGGGGCCCTTTGTCCTGACTACCTAGCCATTTTGCTTTCTCTCCTAAAACTGTCTCAGCAGTGCTCTAGTTTGGGTAAGGGGTCCCCAAAGGCCCATGTGTTAAAGGCATGGTCATCAGCTTGTGGTGCCATTGGATTGAATGGAAACTTTAGTAGCTGGGGCCCAGTGGAAAGAGGTAAGGTCATTGGGGGTGTCTCCTAGAAGGAGATATTGGGACCCCAACTCCTCCTCCTCTGCTCTTTTGCTTCCCAGTTGCCATGAGGTGAGCAGCTTTGCTCCACTGTGTGCTCCCTGCCATGATGTACGTTTTTTGCTGCAGACCCAAAAGCCACAGGGACAACCAACCATGGTCTTCAACCTCTGACATCATGAGCCAAAATAAACCTTTATTTTATTAAAGTTTATTATCTCAGGTATTTGTTTTAGTCACAAGAGAGCTAAGTAACAAGCCATGTAGAGAACAGCAGGTTGACTGCTGCTTTTTCACTTAATAATTTGAGGATATCATTCTGCTGTTTCTGGCATTTATTGTTAGGGATGAGGGGTCCAACTCTTTACATGTCTTTCCTTTGTAGAAAGTTTTTAATTTTGCTTTTTAGTCTCCTAGTGTTATCAAGGTACAATTGACAAAAGTTATATATACTTATGGTATGCAACATGTTTTGATAAGTGTATACATTGTGAAATGATAAATCAAGCTAATTAACGTACTTAGAACCTCACAAAACTGTCATTTTGTGGTAAGAACATTTAAGATCTATTTTAGCAATTTTCAAGCACACAGTACATTATTATTAATTAAAGTTACCATGCTGTGTCCCGGTCCAGCCGGGTTCTGACCTGAGGGACGGGCTGGGGATGAGAAAAACCACAGGCCGGAGACCCGAAATGGTTTTTCTTTGTCCAAACTTTACTTCTCCTTTTTATGTATCCACACTTTACATCTCTCAAGGCAACGTTCATTTGTGCTGCTACAACAAAATGCCTAACATTAAGTAATCTCATACAAGTCAAGGCAACGCTACAAGACTCTATTCCAGAACAAACACGGACAGCAATTTCTCACAGTTCTGAAGGCTGGGAAGCTCAGGAGTAAGGCATAGGCAGGTTTGGCTGCTGGCAAGAGCTCATCTTCCAAAGGAGCAGGGACCCCAGGAACAGCAGCAAAGTACGAGAGTTCTCTCCCAAAGGAAGAGCTCTCTCCCGAAGGAGCAGTGACAGCACAGCCAGCAGAAAGTGCCAGAGCTCTTCTTCCGAAGGAGTGCAAGAGCCCCTGACTGCTGGCTGAGCCTCTTCTTTTAAAGGCCTTCACCCCGCCCCCTCGAGGCCTCTCTACATTAGCTCGTTCATTCCCACACCTGGATTTCGGAGGCACACGTTTGATCAGTAGGCCTTTATGTGCACCCATTGAAGGATCTAGAATAATTGGCAGGTGATACCAATGGGAAACGTCTGAAGCCCGTGTGGACATCCTGTTTTTCAAGCTCAGCAATACACAATCTAGCAGCCCCTCCCGAAGGAGCTTATGAGAACAGCAACAAGATCCAGGGCCGCTGATAAAGTAAAGGTCAGACCCCAACAATGCTGGATGATAGATTTCCAGAAATTATTCACCCTGCCTGTCTGAAACTTTGTACCCTTTGACTCACATCTCCCCATTTTTTCACCGTCTACCCTGAACCTCCCAGTTCTTGGCAACCACCACGCCACTCTACTCTCTGCTGCTGTGAGTTCAACTCTTCAGATTCCACACATGAGTGAGATCAAGCGGTATTTCTCTTTCTGAATCCAGCTTATGTCACTTAACATAATATCTTCCAGGTTCATTTGTAGGTAGCTTTTAAGATTTTATCTTTGATAATTGAACATTTACTAAAAAGTATTTGGGTTTCTATTTGCTCTTATGTATTTTGTTTAGGATAATTTTGTATGAATCTAAGAATTTGTCCTTTTTGAGTTCTGAAAAATTACCTGACAATAAATATTACCTTGCATGTTACCTATTCTCATTTTCTCTTTTTCTTACCCTGTAACTTCTATTTGTCATTTCTGGAAATTCTTATTAAATGCTCTTTGACTCTTCATTTTTCTTTCATATTTTTTGACTCCTCATGTCTCTGTGTTGCATCCTGTATTATTTCTAAAGACCTTTTAATGTATTGCATCTCTCTTTAGCTGAATATAGTCAACTATTTATTACATTTTAAAAAAATTAAATATCTATTTTTTCATATTCATAGTGTGACTACATATTTCTTTTTGAAATTCACCCACTCTTTTGTCTTTCCTCCCATTGTATTACAAACAATATTCTTCCTTTTATCCCTTTGAACAGCTTAGTCATTCTACATCTAATCCTTTAGAGATTGAGTTCATGTCTGTCATTCCTTGGCTTCAAATTTTGCTATTTGTTGTACCTGATAACTTTTTCCTGTGAAGGTGGATTTCCATGGGTGTTTTGTAATTTTTGCCTTATTACTCATATTTAGTAGGAATCATTTGCTCCTGTGGAGCAAATTCATATTCTGTGGAAATGCCACGTGTGCACAGTTATCCTCATAAA
>PVKS010036314.1:0-12063 GCA_004027875.1 Aplodontia rufa | reverse complement strand
AAATTTTCCTTTATGTATCTTAATTCTGAACCTAACTTAAATTCAATAGCAAAACTTAATAACTTCTTATTCTTAATAATGTCATTCATAGAGGATGAAATTTTTTACTTAATAGATTCTTCCATATCCATTATAGTTCCAAAATCAGATGATACATCCCATTTTACTTTAATGGTAATGCATTTAAAAAGTAAAGAAGTTTCATAGAATGATGAAATGATATTGAAAGGTACAATATTGAAATAAAAATCAGGATATCATTTTATGTGCTTCCATAGATAGACATAAAATTCAAGGTTGCTATGACCCATTAAAGTTCTTTGCTTATTTCAAATACTGATCATCAAAGAGTTTTTAAAATTAAAGAGAGAAAGTTATCCTGATTTTATAGAAAACTAGCAGGACAATTTTCTGAGAATTGTTAATCTATATGAGAGAATTGTTAATCTATCTTTTCTATGGCTTACTATAGATTTGCTTATGATTTTGAGAATCAACACCCAAATATGTCGGTATCTGCATTTATTACTTTTGACTGGGAATTAATTTCAATAATTTGAAATTATTGTTTTTTTTCCCCTTTGACCATGATGTATTCTGTAATTTGCATGTTTTGTCAATAAGGAAACTTAAAGTCCTGTCTTTGTATCTTAATTTCCACTTTGCATGGGGGGTTGGTGGGAGGAGAAACCAGGAACCAGAAAAGAGACTTTTATGTATCTCACATAAGTTATAATTTAGGTCAGGCCATACTGAATATCCCTCCAAATTTGATAGCAATTAATCCTTTTATGAAATCCACTAATTTACACTTAGAGAGGAGTTTAACCTTTGTTTGTTTTAGTCACAGTAAATCACAGTCCATCTATTTTGCAGATTGATGCTAACGCAGAATGACCAAAATGATCAGTGTGTGCAGCAGTCACAGAGGCCAAGAAGCTTAGAAGCCCTCACCTTAGAAAGATAAAAGAGGCATATTCCTGTGCCATAACCAGTTTACCAAATGCTACATTGAGCTTGGGTAGTTCCTTGAGGTGCGACGGTGGATAGGAGAAAAGGATGAAAAAACCAGTGCCACGTACCTTACAGTGTAGCATTTTGGAACTGAGCCACAAAAAACACATGTGAGAAATGTAACTTAAAGTCGAATTCAGGTGCTTATGCCATATGTTATCACATAATTACTAAGAAACTTCAGATGGTTTGAGGCAAACATTACTATTTGGATGACAATGTCAAAGAAGCCTCCTGCACTTTCCCCTGTGTTATCAAAGGTAGTCTGTAATATTCTACATTCCATTTCATTTTTAACATCAAGAAATAAGCGAGGTGATTTTCCTGCGCTTGCAGGCGAGTCTCCTATGTTTGCAGTAGTTTTAAGCTGAGACAGAGGTGGGCCAGAGCTCATAAGGGTTTGACTTTCATTTGTTCTCTTAAGGTAGAGAAATCCTTTAACACAAATTAAAGCTTTCCCTTTTAATTGACTAATGGTTTTATTTGCTTTTTATACATTACTAAATATATAATGCCATATGTAAATGTCAGGTTTATGGTAAATAACTATAAATTGATAAATGTAAGCTTATAGGTTAAGTAAATTAATATAACCCAAAGTCCTTTGAAGCATCATAATTCTTTCGTTCAGTGTTTGTAAAAACTGAAAGAATATTCAGGATGCACTTTAATGTGCTAAGATTCTAATAGTTTTTCCAGAAAAAAAAAAGACTACCAAATGCCATGTATTTGCTCCAAAATTATTTTTAAAAATAAGAGACATTTTCTAACAATGTCTAATTCTTACACAAACGTCAAGATCATATTCTCTGAATTGATTGCCCTAAAATAGCTATTATGATTGTGAGCAGTGTGTATCAAAATAGCTTCATTCTGATACTAAATGGAGAGTTTTGCCCAACAAAAACAGGAAAAAATATGCTTACAACTTAAAAAGCACCATTTGAAAGGGTTACTGCAAAGATGAAGTTAGAGAGCTGAGTTTTAATTCTGACATGGCATAAAGATGTTTGTTTTTTCTAGGCATGTGCTTATAGCACGTTGTTTAACTTGAATTTGGCTGCAGATAACAAAAGACAACTGAAAAGATCTCTTCAACAGATTTAGCATTCCCAGTTCAGCACCTTGATGGTGGTGTTAGGAGTCTGACCTCTTCTCATCTTTCTGTTTTGCTTTCCCCAAACCTATCCCCGCTGAGCCTTGTCCCTACATGGTCTTGAGTTGGCTGCAGTAGTTTAAGCATCACACTAACAATGTCCAGGCATGCCAACAGAGAAGCACTTACTTAGGTCCTGTTTTAAGAGCAGTAAGATCTCTCCAGAAGCCACCCAGAATATTTCCCCCCACATCTCTTAGACTGGAATTGTGTTCTGTGACCTTTCGTAAGCTAGTCACTTTCTGGAAGACAAGACAGATAAATTTATAGCAAAACCCATCCTCTGAGCTGAAACAAGCACTCTGAGTACAGCAAGTATCTTTTTGAACATTGCCCAACATGGTCCCTGACGTACAGTAGTTTTAATAGCTATTTGTTAAATAAATAGATGAATATACAGTGTTGATCAGATGAGATGTATTTTTGGCTATGTGTTCATATGTGTTGTATATTCACTATTAACAGCTATTAAAAGTTCATATTTTAACATGCCTAACCATATTATCTTAGTCATTTTTAATAATTTTTTCCTGAAATATGACATATTCATGCTCAGAATGGTTTAACACAGCACTTTCCAATAGAGGTTTCTGTGACTGGTGAAAAAGTTTTACCCTGTCCAATACAGTAGCCCCTAGCCATAGGTTATAAGGACTTGAAATATGGCTGATACAACCAAGAAACTGAATTTTAATCTTTTTCATGGATATTTAAATTTAAATAGTCATATGTACCTTGTGGCTGTTATGTTGAATGGTGCAGGTTTAACACTGTAATTGGAGATGGGTCTACTTGACAACCTCATCCCTCTGGAATAATTTTCCCCTAATACATAGGCTTGTGTATTCCAAGGTGCTTCATACAGACTTTTATTCCTACTAGAAATATTTTCAGAGTTAACTGTTTTCTTTTCCAGACCTTAACTTATTGGTAGCAGTCATCAAAAGGCATTGAACTCATGAGACAGTTGCAGAAATATTGGAATCAATAGACACAAGTAACAAAAAGTAGACAGCATGATAGTAACAGCTAGCATTAAATGGGAAAAAAAAGAAACTAAAATGCTCATTTAATAACAAAATAATAAGAATTTGGCTGTATTTGGGTTATTTTTTATTTGATTTTTTTAAAGACAGAAAGAAAAACAATTTTTTCCTGTGACTTTTGTTGCTCTGACACTCCGCTGTGTATGTGGTGCTGGGGTTTGAACTCGCATCCTTGCGCATGTTAGGTAAGCACCGTAATCACTGAGCTACCTCTCCAGCCCCTATACTTGGGTTATTTATAGAGAAGGACCAAACTGATAGTACTATTTGTCATATAAAGGGATAAATTTCAGTTATATGAAAACTGTACTTCTGTTGTAAATGATGCCCAACAACAAAGGTGTTTGCTGGATATGCCAATTTGTATATAAACATTACATATGTTTATATACATGCAAACATCCAAATGTTGTATAGATAGATAAGATCTTTAGCCAAATGTGATAATAGTAGGAATATGGTAATCTTTTGAGCTTTTCTTACCTAAATCAAGCATTATCTATATTATCATTTTATTAATGGTAATTTACCTTCCTTCTCACTTTTGAATCATGCTGAAAAGTCATTTGTGTCTGTGAACTAATTAAATGTTCTTTTCCAACTGAATCGGGATATGGTGCTAGGAAAAAAAAAACGAAAGGAAAATTACTCAGTGAGCTACTTGTTTTTCTATATAATGTGAAGAAATGGAATTTTAAGAACTATAAAAAATACATCTTTAGGGGCTGGAGCAGTGGCTCAGTGGTTATGGTGCTTGCCTGGCATGTGCAAGGACCTGGGTTTAAACCCCTAGCACCAAATACACAACATAGTGTTGGAGCAATGAAAACCACATAAAAAACTAAATAAAATTGATTTTCTCTTTCTCTCTCTCTCATCGTCCCTCTTTCTTAAAAGAAAAAGAGTACACTTTTAGGTGATACCTGGAATTATTATACTTTATTTTATCTAAAACTTCTATCCATGTTTGTAGCATTTTATGTATTGTGATTTGCCGATTTAAATTAAGGAATTTAAACCAAAAAATTCTACATTAAAAAAAAACTAATTTGTAGTTGTATAGCTTATATACTTAATGCATCTATTCAACTTCAGATAAGAAAAGAAAGGTGTTATTTTCTTAAATTAGTGTACCTAGTGCATTGTGTATGAGAAACTTAAATTAGTATATGGTATTTTAGAAACCGGGTATCTAAAGTATTTATTTCTTTGAATTTTATGTTGTCAATATCCTTCCCAAATCCAGATTAGGTTCTTTAGTCTAGGGCACAGGTTTCTTATAGTTTGTGGCAATATTCTTCTCCCCTAATAAAAAATGAAGCAGATAACCATAACACATAGTTAAGGCCGATAGAATTGAGCCTGATTTCCTGCCCTGGCTTTGGATCTTAGGATACTACCAGATGTCATGCTAATGTTTTAATTAAAGCTCAGGATACTTAGTTAAATATTACTGAGCTGATCATATTTAAGTCTACTAAATTTATATCATGAAATAGGAGTATGATGAGGTGTTATCAAGTTAAGGGAAAAGTCTCTGAATAGCTCTTTTTGTGAACTAGAAAAAACAAATAACTCATACTATAATTAATAGTAAAATACTTATTTCTGATCATGTGGGTTATAATTAAAAAAACTGATAAGGCCCTGCTTTTAAGTCAGTATATTTCACACACATGCACCCCTAAATTATGAATTTAAGATGGCTGTGATAATCCTAAGGACTTGAAAATATATACTAGTGGATTTTTTTTTTTAAAAGAAGGAGAAGGAGAGAGAGAAAGAGACAGAATCGATTTTTATTGAGTTTTTCACATGGCTTTCGTTGCTCTGACACTTAGTTGTATACGTGGTGCTGGGTTTGAACCCATGTACTCATGCATGCAGGGCAAGCGCTGTAACCACTGAGCCACTGCTCAGCCCCTGTACTACTGAATGCTGAGGATCAGTTCCAATAATATAGAGATGAGCTAAGTAAAGGGGCAATATCAGGTATAACTGCAGTTTCTGAAGATGCACCGTGAACTTTTATGGGTGGATTTTGGAGGCAGCACCAGGACCTGCACACTTGTCCCGGAACACGCAGTGGCAGCCTTCCTAAAACTGGATTGTTCTTGATTTCCTGGTCAAATTTCTAGACTGCAAGTCTTGACTAATGCAGAGACTTCCTTCCTGGGGATCTTTGTCTGTCTTATGGAAATATAAAAATGTATTGAAATCTTTCCCCAAAAGAAGTTCTGAGAGGCATTTCTTAAGAGAAAATGTGTCTTAAGATCCCATGTGGGCATTTTGCAGATGCCCAATCCATTTGTACTGACATGTGATGTATTCTGAAAGCTTGTTCCACAGTTTCGGAGAAGATAATGGAAGAAAACAAAATGTTAAATCAGAGCAGCGTCTTCTGTTTGCCAAGGAAGCATTGACATAATTAAGCGAAGTACTGCATTCAAAGGGTGTTGCAAAACAGCATGCACATGCCAGTTGTTGCAATGTTTCAGTAATTCTTAGACAAAATCATCCTGTCGAGGACAAGCCTGGGGTGGAAGGCTTATGTGAAAAGCAAACGTGTTATCATAGGCAGCACATTTAAATTTTAAAAGGCTGAAAATATTTTTAAAATATGCATGTATTCTGCTTTTAATCTAGCATTAAAAGAAAATTATGTGAATTGAAAAAGATTGTGGATTAGTGCTGAAGTTCTAATCATCCTCTTGAAATAGTGTAAATAGGTGAATTCAAGTAGACTTAGAGATAATAAGAATAATTTTCTTCCCACCACTTAAGAATTTAAATCTTTAAGTTAAAATTTGGTGTGGGGATAGAACACATTTTGTTCCTGGTTTTGGCATGCAATAGCGTGAGGTTGACTTTAAAGTTCATAATTACCACTGCTGTAATTACATAATTATTTCTAGTAGATATAAAAAGGCTGATTACCAAACCTGAGGTTTGGTAGTAACCTTCACAATTTTCAGCCTGAAAAAATCTTATGACCTCTCTAAATATCTCTACTTAGCCAAGCCACCCATTTTTAGAAAATTAGGTTGGAATTTGATTTTGTTTTCTTAAACAGCAAAACTTGATTAATGTAAACATAGAAAACCAAATCCTTATTAAAGCCATTAATGTGTTTAATTCATAATTTCAACAGGGAAAAAAGCATGTAGATATTTGAAAATTAAAGTAATTCTTTGGGCTTAATGGATATGTATGAAGAAATTATATATCATGTGAGATGCAGTGTTATCCTTCCCAGAGGGGATGTGCTATGAGGCACGGGCAAGCGACAGGCCTTATGTGCTTAACTGTCCCAGAGATTTCCGCTGTGATACTGTTTGCCTCTTCATGGATTATTAAACCACATGTGAAACTCTCTTTTGTTTCCACAGGTCTTTGCTTGGCTGTGCTTTCCCACATCTTCTGTGCCAGGTACTCCATGTTTGCAGCTAAACTTCTGACTCACATGATGGCAGCCAGCTTAGGTACACAGGTAGGAGAGCTCTGGCACGTCTGATTTGTCATGAGGTGTTTGTTTCTTCTATAATCCTGGAAGTGAATGTCTAAGCGAAGTGAATCTGGATTGAGTTGAAATAAGCTTGTTTAGTTTTGCAGTAGAGGAGGATGGGGAAGGAGAATACCAGGCCTAGAATGAATATTTTGTGACCTTCCTTCTGTGGGGATGTATCTTGATATCTATTGTCAAGTAATATACTACTAATACATACACACACACACACACACACACACATAATATATATTAATATGAGCATATGTCATTTAATCTGTTTAAATAAAAGTGCTCTGCCCTGTTATAAATTCTTTACATGGAGGCATTAAGATGATGTATGCTGGGACCAGGGGCACAGCTCAGCAGCAGTGTGTGTTACTATATACAAGGCTCTGCCTTTACTCCCCCAAACTGTCAGGTATGCTGACCCACACCTGTAATCTCAGCGGTTCAGGAGACTGAGGCAGACGAATCCTGAGTTCAAAGCCAGCCTCAGCAACTTAGTGAGGCCCTATGCAACTTTGCAAGACCCTGTTTCAAAATAAAATTAAAAATTAAAAAACAAAAGGACTAGGTATGTGACTCAGTGGTTAAATGCCCCTGGGTTCAATCCCCAGTGCCAAACAATGGAAAAAAAAACTACTTTAAGACATCGGGATAAATATGTATTATTTAACACAATAGAATACAGTTTGAAGAACATTGTTATATGAAAATTTATTCAGTTTCTCAAATTATTTATTGGTATACAATTTAAAGCATACAGTTGAGGCTGGGGAGGGTGGTACACATGTGTAATCCTAGGAGCTCAGGAGGCTGAGGCTGGAGGATTGCAAGTTCAAAGTCAGCCTCAGCAACTAGTGAGACCCTGCCTCAGAATAAAAAGGGCTGGGGATGTGGCTCAGTAGTTAAATTTCCCTGGGTTCAGTCCCTGATACCAAAAATAAATAAAATAAAATAGCATATGGTTGAGGCACAGAAGGCAGATCGAAAAGTGAAATTAAATACCTTTTCTATCCATGAGATACAGTCTAGGAAAGTATACATACATATAAATAACTATAACTCAGTGTGATGTGGGAATATGGCTGCTTGAAAACTACTCTGTGAATATAAGTGATGATGTCTTAATCCATTCTGTGAAAGTCAAAGTCTTCATACAGTAGATGTTCCTCGAACTGGGACTCAAATGAGTAACTTTCACAGCTTATTGATAGTGGGAGGGAAAGGCACAGACATTTATATAGTCAAAGGGGAATAAAGCATAATAATTTCAACTATCAGACTGAAAGTATGGATCCAAAAAGTAAGAATATGTGATGTAATGTTCTTATTGAGAGAACTTTTCAGTACCATTTATTATTTAGTTGTTTATTCATTTATTTTATTTTTCAATACTATTTTATAAAATTAGAAGCTCCCCTTGTCTGGATGGAGGACAGACAGCGCTCTGCTTTATGACTGGGTGCTGGTTGTACGCATGCATCCAATTAGTGGAAATGTGTTGTGCTATTCACTTACAATTTGAGCAGGCACTGGTTTTTAGAATGCTAAAGTGGGGGCTGGAGCGGTGGCTGAGCAGTTATGGTGCTTGGTGGGCATGCAAGGGGACGTGGGTTTGAACCCCAGCACCACATACCCAATGAAGTGTTGGAGCAATGAAAGCCACATGACAGACTGCATAGAATTGATTCTTTCTCTCTCTCTCTGTCCCATGCTCTCTCTCTTAAAAAAAAAAAAAAAAGTACAATGCTAAAGTGTGTTTTACTATGTGAATTTACAGAAGCTGAAATATAAAATAAAAAGTTAGCTGGCATGTTGGCATTCTGTTGCCTTTTTTTGGACCCAGGGGTGAAAATGACCTGTTGTTAATTCATAACTTTATATTTCAGAGAGCAACCAAGTGGTGGATTCCAAGTATAGGGCCCCAGAATGTATTTTTAAAGTATCAGTGAACTACAGAAGGTAGAAGCTGTTACCAAAAGGGGGCTTGCATTGGATTTGACAAGGTTATTTATATCACCTCAGGAGCCTGTCTTAGCTGTCTGATCTTGCCTTTCTTCTTGGATATAGAATCTTAGAAAACCCACCTCTCATAATTAGAGTTTACTTGGCCTGTATTCACCACCCATTTTGGTGATTTTTTTTGGCAGCAGAATTTGTACAAGACTTAATTATAGCACTGCAAAATTATAGAAAACTTTTCTGCATCCTAGCAGACAAATTTGCTCATGTCTGGGGATGTGAAAGAAAGAGCAGAGTTTATATGTTGGGACGTTGCCTTCTGATTCACGTTGTACCAAGCATTGATTTTGAAGAAAATAATTAGGCAAATGCAGATTTTTTGGGTGTAGTTTTAGAACAGACAAAGCAATGGGGCATGAAAAATCATATGATGTATGATTTGTAACATGAAATAATTAAAAAATAATTTCCCCAGCTTTGTTTCTGTGGGAAGAATTGGTATGTGATTGATAAAAAATACTCAGAAAGTTAAAATAACTCTCTTAAATTTTTTCTCTAAGGCTTTAAAAAAATTCTTGCATCCTGCAAAATAAGAAAAGGTGATTGCAGGAACATCGCCTCCACCCTTGCTAATGTTAAAGTTTTCTCAACTCCAGTTATAGTATCTTTCCAACAGCGATATGTAGTTCCAGCCTTAGAGCTTTCATTTGGGACCCTTCATCAGATTTATGTTGACATCTTTGAGTTTAAATTTACTCTGTATTCAAAACTACAGGCCTGACCTGTGGTTCTTGGTGAGAGTGAACATCTGTAGCTGACCTCTAGTCTGAGTTGTTGTGGAGAGGTCTGCCAAAATCATTCGGCTTCAAATCTTTATTGCTGAGCTAGGACTAAGTAGAATGGCTTCTTTGATAAAGGAAAGAATGAAAATATGATAATCCTTGACTTCTTTTTAGAACAGTGTGTACAATGTCTGTGAATCAGGAAAATATGCTTAAGTCTGGCTCTACTTCTCTACTTCTGGAAATATGTAGAATATTGTGTACATTACTATGTACATAATGTATTATATGTATATCCATAACTGGAGGAAGGTAGGCATGAATTCAAATATTACACTTGTTTTAAAAATCAAAAGATAATGCTTAATTTTGGAGTTTGTCATTTCAATACCATTGAGTAGCATTGACTAGAAAGTGCCAGCAGGTGGCAGTAGAAGTTTTTGTTTTGTTTTTTTGCAGAACTGGTCAGTGTTTGAGTTATAAAAAACTCGCAGCGACTGGGATTCAGTGCAAACCAGAGAGTACTTTTATAATACTCCTTTGACTGGCCTAGAGGGTATTCATCTGCAGTATAGCAAATATACGTTTGAATTTTCATACCTTTGTCTGTTTCTTCCCTCGATTCAGAAGTGAATTAAATGCATTAACACAGTAATATAAGAAAGTGTGCACATTCCTGACTTCAGGTGTATCTTCTACCACTTACTATCTATGTTTTAATTGAAGGGCTTAAAATTATTTTCATCATTATATTTGTGATGTGATAAACAGTAAGAAGTATGTTATTGGTACAGCAAAATGTGCTTATTGCAATAATGCTGTTAGAACTTCTGAGATGAGCACTTTATTATCAGTAGTTTATCAAAGTATGTATTTTTCTTCAATGCCAAGTCACATTTTTCTCTTATCTAACATAAAACAATCAATTTGAAAGAAATTGCAAGACCATTCACTTCATGATGTGAAAAACAGCAAACAAAGTTTGATGGCATTGGGTGATATTTATGGGGAAAACATCTAAATATATCTTTGGCACTTTTTTTTATCTTAGAATCACATTGCCAACCCATGTGTGCTCTGATAAGGCTGGTAAACATCTAGGACAAAGGACAAGTTTGCAGTTCAGGGTTCTTGGTTCTGGGGGTTTCTGTCAGGAAAAGCATTCTCCAAATCTAAAATAAGAACTTTCCTCACAGAAAACATGATAAGATAGAACTACATTTAGTTGATTGACAATTCTTAAAAGTGGGGAATATTCGTTTTTCTTTCTTTTTGTTTGGCTTAAGTGCATTTTCTGAAGCTAAATAGCAAATTTGTCTAGAAAAAAAACTTATGTAAGTAAATATCACGTTTACTAACAAGTCTGTACAGTGTCTGAACTCAGATGTCAGTGTGAATAATTAAGAATTTTAAGTACTTTTAATTTTTTGGCAGCCAGTGGGAATGCAGGGACTTTGACTAAACAGGCCCTCTCCTCAAGAAAGGAGAAGAGAATTGCTTAAGATTCAGAGGACTATTCTCTGGAATTTAGCAAACCTTGGGCAGTCAGTATCTTTTGTCTAGTTTCTCATTCTACAACATTTTGGGATGTCCTTGTGTAAGGGCCTGCATGTCAGGGAGAATCCTACTCAGACACCCTGCTAGAAGATTCTCCTTTAATCTGGAGTTACCTCCTTCTAGCTTTGGGAATCTGGCATCTTTGAGAATCCTTGAGAACTGCTGACTGCATGACTCAAGCCAGAAGCCCTGTGTGACCTCCCATATGCCATCTCCTGGATGCTGCGGGCCTGGTTTCCTCCCAAGCAGCTTACACTGTTTTGTAGATACTGATAATTCAAGAAAGTCATTATGTGCTTAGGGCTGAAAACAGGTATCTAACTAGCATATTTTTATCAATTGAAGCAGAGCAAGATGAGAGGTTATGTAATGTTAAGAGATTTGTCCTTAGTTAGAAGTTTCGGTTACTTACTTATTAACCTGATTCTCCTTTGTTATTTCTGCTTTTGCTGCTGAAAGAGTAAAGTACTTAAGAGCTTAAGTACTAGGATCAACACTAGATCATTGCTGTGAAGACTGGGAAGCTGAGAAGCTCAGCCATTATTCAGTAGAATATCTATATGTTAGTGAAGATATAAATGGATCAAGAAAGTATTTTCTAAACTTCAATGTAGACATTCAATTAAAATTCAAATACTGAATGAGTCAGCGTGAGTGGGTTTCCAGCCTCTGCTTGTGAGAAGATTACATTAGTTCTGTTATGACCTGTGAATATAACTGATTGAGTGTTGATGCTTTTGTGATTTATTTATTTACCTTCTTTTTAGTATCACTGATTGAACCCCGAGGGGCTTTACTACTGACACAGTTCCCTAGCCCTTTTTATTTTTTTATTTTGAGAAAGGGTCTCACTAAATTGCTTAGGGCCTCACTACATTGATGAGGCTGACCTCAAACTTGTGATCCTCCTGTCTCAGCCTCTTGAACCACTGGGATTACAGACATATACCACCTTGCCTGGCTGCTGTTATTTATTCTTACTACAACTAGACTATCAGCCTATTTGTCTTACTACATTTTTTTTTAATTTAAAAA